>JASDQU010247235.1:4552-16583 GCA_032191745.1 Picea mariana
TATATTTCCTGACTATTCTCTTATCCATTGTACAATGTATCCTGCATTGTTTAAAGTTTAAACCCTTCTATTTTTACCTTTTCATCTTCATGCATTCTTGTTAGCTTAGATTTTTTGAGTTTTGAGAAGATGCACTAGGCATTTCTTATTTTGCTATTTGTATTGACTGTACTATTAAGGTCCCATTGACATTATTTGGTCATTAGTGGACATTAATATAAATCCATTTCACAGCCTTGTCTTATCAAAAGAACTCAACAATGACAGAAGCCAGAATAGCACAAGGCAAACTAATAACAGCATATTCATTAATTCTGAGATACCCCGTGAATATGTCGATCATTAAGCAATATCTCAAACTCCAAGGAAATAGCTATACCTATTAGCAATTGCATTTGGCATCGTTGCCAAACCCTTCCTAAATGATCCCACTGTTTGACCCTTTGGCTTTGCCAAGCGCCTGCAGTTTTATCAATATCTGAAAAGCAATCAGGAAACCATTCCCTTAAATAGCCCACAATTATCCCAAACATATATGTCTTGCAATCAATTTTCATATATAAGAAAAAAGTCTTTGTAATTACGAGTCATGTGCTGGCTTTGGGCTGTTCTTCCTCTCTTGAATTGCCTTAATGGTTCCCCCAATGATACTCCCACCATTTTGTTCTAACCTCCAAACTCTCCCAAAGGCTGCCTTCATACTCAATTTTGCAGGATCTCCAGCATACACTCCTGCATATCAATTCCTTTTTGGTTAGTTAGAAGGTATAAAGCCTCATGCACAGGAAAATGAATTGATATGATAACACCTAAAGTCATCAAAGCATATTCACATATGTATAATAGATATTTCCTCAGCATACCAGCTGGTGGCATTAATGGACAAGATATACAGACAAGCCTAGAAAGTCTTGAATCCAAGAGGAACTAGATCCACCCTCTATACAAACACAGTATATTAGAGATAATAGTAAAAGAGATTGACCAAAGAGAAAAATATAGTTACCATGGGATCGACATTTAAATGCAATAAGCAGATGACAACTATTATTCTATGCACAGTAAAACATCATTTAAAATGCAATAAGCAGATGACAACTATTATTCTATGCACAGTAAAACATTTTGTACTTGGGTGAGGATCAGATGAATATTTATGTACCTAGGTATTGTCTATTTGCTTATAGAACCATCCAATGTAAAGCAAGTAAACGTGCAATGGATTTGAGCCCTGTGTCCAATATTTAACTAAAAAGAGCATCCAAGTTAAGGCCACTTGGAAGTACTACCAAATAGATTGAATCGACCATTATTTAAAAATTCATGTCTATGAGTGGATTGTGATGCATCATGTAAAATACAAACTATGATCCAAATTTTCTAACCAAACTGAATGCTGGAAATGATGTTTTTACACACAAGCATGGATAGGAATACACATAATAAGGAGAAAGAGTGGATTCATATATTCATTAGATGATACAATGTCTAATTACATAGTAGGAGAGAGGAGTACATTAGGTAACTCCGAAATACCTAACCATTAACCACTAAATTAATTACTGATTGAATGCCCCATTATTACATCACTTTAATAGTTAGCATTTATTATCAATCTAAGTTCTAAATATGACTAGCATCTCCAAGACCCTCCCATAATGGTCATCATTTTACATGCTTGTTCAAAATACAACTAGACAAAAGTTTTGGACAAGCAAGATGTTTGGAGTCCACAATAAAATCTTCAAAACAGCAACTGGAAGTGAATTGTATCTGGCAAGGTTGATGAAGTATAATTTACGTCACCATCCTTTTCTCTAACCATTGGCTCATCAGCCGGATGAGAGCCAATGTTGGCTGAACAGTCAGCCTTTCCACCATTGACATAGAACTTGGCTTGTTCACTGAACTCACCTCCTCCACATCTTGGCAATCCAACATATCAAAATGATGTGTTTGCTTCTCTGAGGAAGCATCATTATCTTCACCCTCCTTGACGATCGTCTTCTTTACCACTTCATCTTCACCCTCCCTAAGGGTATTATTCTTATGAATTACAGCAAGTAATGCATAATATACCTGCTGTTTTCCTTCTCTTCTTTGCCAATTTTGACTTGTTTCAGAAGAACCATCATCTAGAACTTCATTCTTGAGCTCTGTCTCACCTAACACCTCTCTTGCATGGGCATTGTTACCCCTCATGTTGTATGAGGCCTACACTTGTTATTTTTATCACACGTATCTGCAAGGATGATACTAGTGGAGCATTTGATGGACTCAAGGTACATGGCTTGTCTTGGAGTATTATGCTATCAGTTGATGACTGGGGGAGATTCACGTGATCTCATCTTCAGATTGGTTGCCATGATTGATGTTGGAGCTCTCTTCATATTGCATATGTTTAATTGATGGATCATCCTCCTAGTAGATATTTTGATGTGATGCTTGCTTGGGCTATGGGGGGCTATGGAATGCCCTACCTCACTTGGTGTTTGCAGCATTATGGTATTATCTTTGGTATATTTGTTCACCATGTTGAGAGAGCGCTCCACCTTTTACACATTTGTATGATTATCTAGCACTCCAAGGGGTTACACATTGATGATATATGGTGACTCGTATCTCAATTAGAGGAATGCCCTAGTGTTTGTGGGATTGTTTTGCATTAATATGGCATCTTTGCACCATTGTTGCATGCTTCTAGGAGAGCGTTCCTTGTTGGCAGACTTTGCTAGGTGGATCTAGCCCTCTCAATGGCTAGTTTTGCATGCTTTGACTTGCTTAGACACCATTGCTCATTTGGAGGCTCTTGGCACATGGATTGATTGTTGATGATGTGGAGTATCATTCCTAGAGGACCGCTCTCTTAATCTCTCCTTGACACATATGCGAAGGCACTATGATATTTTATTGCTTGTATGGTGGGACCTGTTATCCCCCACTTTTAGGGATAACTAGGAGATCATGTCTCGAGGCCCTCAGGTCCTAGACATGGAGTACCGAGAGCAAGATTGACTTGAGCATGGCCCTGGAGAGCCCACCTTTTCTTTCTTCCAGCATCTTTGTCTTGTCAGCAGCAACAGCATCCATCGCCATCGGCTTGGTCCTGTGTCAAAGATGGTTCTTGCTCCTTGAGGTAATTAGTCCAGGTATCATGGTATGTGTCACTTTGATCATCAAAACCATTGAATGTATGCATCTGATTCCTTTTATTTCTAACAATTGCTTGGATCTTACACTTGCCCACTTGACCATGTTTGGGGGGATTGACACGGTGCCCTAGCAAGCCTGTGTCTGTAGGTTTTGGTTTGCCACTGGGAGGATTTCTGAAAAGCCATCGTTCGCTCCCATCATAGCACCACTGTTTCATCTTGTTTCTCGCTCACTTATCCCATTCCATTTGTCCGGGCACTGGGTTGACCTATTTTTCAGGACTGCACCTTATCTCGTGGGAAGAAGTGGCTAAAGGCCCAGAAGGTAAAAGCAAGCTGGTAAAAGATAAAAGCCTAAAAATAAAACTTCGAGATGCTTCGCCCAGGTATCCCCGAGAAAGCAATAAAAGGCTTCTCAGCAAGAAACAAGGGGACCCGGAAAAGTAATAAAACAAGACCTAGCCAGAGGATAGGGGGTCTCATCACGAGCCAGCGTATTAGGTCCATGGGTACCTAGTAGTATGACATTGCCACCAGCTGGTTACCATGCCAGGGCAGTGACTCTTGGTTGCATGGCCAAGGGAAAGGGGGTCTCATCACGAGCCAGCCTTCTCATTTCTGTGAAAGTATTTGTGGGTAATGCTATCACCACTGGTCACCACAGCAGGGCAGTGTCCCCTGATTAGCTCTTGAACAAAAAGAAAAGAAATAAAAGATAAAAGAATAAAAAGAATAAGAATAAAAGACACGAATGGGCTTGGAAAGAATGCATCCATGACAGGTACAACTCGCCTTCTAACAAAGGCACCCACAGGTAACATTTCTTGCATCCTTGGCCCTTATTACCCAGATGCTTGGACATCCCCTGACCACATCACCCACTTACATAGCTTGGATGAGGTCTCTTCCGAGAACTTTCCTTTTCCAGTGGACACTAGCCCAATAAGGCGCCTTGTCTTTTCCTCCAGACTTGTATTGTAGGCTTGTGTAACGTCTTTGAGCTTTTAACTGATGTATTAGGGATTTTATGTAGATGTTTAATAATATTGATGATGAGATTTGAATGACATCGCCATGATCCCTGTGACTGATGAGCCCATGGAGGGCGTAGCTTTTGATGTGCAGGACCATGCCTGACGGACAGGTGCCATTTGGACCGGTACACATGGGGAGATGATCAGTTCAGACCTCCATGGGGCTGAAGAGACCATCTAATGGATGTTGAGACCCCATCAAGGGGCAGAAACAGGACAACGATGGATCAGGGGCTTTGCACTGAAGAGGAGGAGGACGTTCCACCAGAGGCACCTTGGCAGAGCCTGACCTAGGGGGATTGACCCTTTTTGAGTGGAACGTTGGCCTTGGAAAGCCTAGGACGTCACCCATGATGACCATGGCATCATCCAACCTATTGGACGTCTTGGGAGGCAAACTGGGTAGTATTGGCACGTGTGGCATGTTGGAGAAGCCCAAGGAGGGCTAACATCTTGCTCCGGGATGCTCCATTTGCCCTAAAAGGGGCTAACGTCTCCTTTAGAGGGGATTGATGTCTCTTTTCAGCTTGATGAGGGTTTTAATTTAACATTTTAATGTAAAACAGTATGATTTTAGTATTTTGGCCTTGTCGGCCTTTTACATGACCTAAAATGTAAATTTAGGTCATGATACTGTATAAATGAAGGATTTTCACCTTTATTTTTTCATAACAACTCACTCACTCCTTAAGGAGGTCTGAAATTTGCACCCTCTCTTGGGTTATTGGCTGATTTAGTGATGCACATTTGTTGAAGGAAGACTATTTTGGCATATTTTGGCATTTCTCTTAATGGAAGGTGTTACAACTAGGGTTTGCAATGCTATTTCTTGGTGGTATGTAAGTATTTTTCTGCAAAACTTCTTGATTGAATTGTTGCATTACTTATTTCTTGCATATGTTTATAATTTTGTTGAATAAACCCTAGGTGACAAGCACACAAGTAGGTCCTTGTCTCATGTCCCCATTGAGAGAATTTTCAGCCATTTATTGAAGAAGGAGAGAGCCTAGTCGTAGCTACACTCTCTTTATCTCTTCATTTTTTGCTAGCCGTACTATCTATAAGCTGAGAAGGAGGAGACGCCCTAAAGCCTAGGTTTTCTACACTTTGGGCCGATTTTTCTAGGGTTTGCTGATAGAGCCTTGTTGTAGAAACACTCTGCCTCATCAAACTTTCTTGTCTTGTTTTTATGCTTCATCTCCAACTAGCCGTGATTGCCATTGAGTTGAGGAAGGAGGAGAGAGCACCGAGGCCTAGTTCTCCTACACCAAGGTGAGCCTCTCTCCCCTAGGGTTTTGACTTTGAGGCCTTGCCTTAGCAACACCTCAAAGCTTCTCCCTCTAGTCCTTAGCCGTGTTTACCTTTGCCTCCTTTGGCTCTTGCGTCCTTCACTATTTGACTCCATTAACCCTAAGGCATTGATCTAAAGGACACCTTGCTTTGAAGTGAACCTGATCACAACAACTTTTAAAATCTTGGATCAAACCCTAGCTAACTTAACTAACCTATCGCTGCCGTCATCCTTAGCTATTACATCATTGGTGCAACTAAACGTTCTTCTTTATAAGCAATTGAATGATGATTTAAGGCATTAATTGAATGAAGTGTTGATTTATTGCATTGAATGCCATATTGTTTCAACATTTATTGAAGAACTGACATAATTTTCATTGCTATTTTATAAACATTGACTTCATCAATATTCATTATCAAATTGCTTATATTTTCATTAGTCATTTATTCATATGAAGTACTAAGCCATTGATCAAAGCTTGCATATATCAGTTTATTGTTGCTTTGTCTCAGGTAGGTGTATCTCTTTGGGGGTTTTACTTTATTATTGGCCTTTGGCTGGACTATCTGCTCGGTGGTGACTTGTGAGGGGGGGAATAACTACTTTATCCTGTAATCCTTTGCCTTCTCAAAACCCCAGGTCACCGGGGATGTCTCCCCTGGGCCTTACCACCCTAAAGAGAAAGAACCATCCCATTGTGGTGACATTGGGTGGGATTGGTTCTTGTTGCGCCAGTTTGACTTTTCAACCTTTAGCCTTTTATCCTTGCTACAAACTGTGCGATAACAGGGCCATCCCCTTCCTTCATGGATTTAGTTGAGTATTGTGATGACCTTGCACGTGGTTTAATGCTAGCTCATTATGGATTGACTCCTTGCTTCATGGATCTACTAGTTGGCACAATTGATGAGGAGTGTGAATGGGTTTGTTACCAACCAAACTAGCAGTCTGTAAGGGTCCTCGGGTTGCTAGGAAGGTAACACAAGGGTAGGTGTCCAAATGTCACCACAACACCTTCCCGTTCCCTGTTTGAGCCAAACTTCTACACTAATGGACTCATGGAGGCTTCCCTAAACAACACTTCACCACAAGGATTAGTAGACCAGTGCCTATGAAAAACACTAAGAGAAGGTAGGAGTTAATTATTTAAATAACCCTTGTTGGTTTATAACAATGAACTGAAAAGTAAACTCACCCAAATATCAAGAAATATGACACTAAACAAATAGAAAGGGTGAGGTAGATATCCTTACCACGTTCCCAGAAGATTTGCTTGATGTACCTGATAATAGAAGGCTGGAAATGGAGTGTTTCCTTGTTGTTCAAAGATATCAGATCTGCAAAATGACACCAAAACACAGAAAACAGCAAAGAGAATGGCCTTTCTAGGCCCCCCACATATGTAGAAACACTATAGATCGCTAGATTTGTGGGTTGGGAGGTTACGGCAACAATATATGAATGATTACCAATGCCCTAGAGCCTTGGATCTGCAATAAAATGTGATTTCCAGCAAGCTGGAAATGACAATGCAGATTTGGGGTTCAAATCCCCCAGGGTCAAAACCCAGAAAAAAATTCTAGCCAACAAGGGGACTTGTTGGGGCTGAAATTTAGTTGATCTAACCAGAAAATAAAGGATACAACCTTTGCAAACAATTATGGAAATGAAGAAAGGGTTTGAGTGATTAAATACTTACTCAAACTTCCCTTCAAATGAGGAAAATGAGTGTAGATCTGCATATATGTTTTTTGTAATATTGCACACCTGCAAACTTTTCTCAGCAATACCCTTATAAAATATGATAATCAAAGCACAAAATCCAAGGGTAAAATATCCTTGGGGTGGAGGAAATCTCTAAGGCAAAAACCCCAATGGATCTATTAGCTTATGAGATAATAAATTCAAGAACAAAGCTAGGATATGATTTTTTTGTATTTTTATATTAAATAAGCAATAAATTAAAGAGATTTAGATTTTTATAAATGGTGGTTGAAGAAGATGAGTTCTACCAGTTTACCTTCGATTGCCTCTTGGCATGAGAGATTGCGACCCAACAAGTCTTATATCAGCCTTGGTAAATTCCTAGTGATAGGGCTTGGAGTCGAACGACTAATCACCCCCAATACTAGAAATTGAAGATGGATTACTTCTCGAGGCTTGCTAGGAAATCTCCTTAGTAGGATAGTTTCCAAACCAACCAATCAACTTTGGGAAAAGTGAGAACCGACCAGCGGTTGAAGCTACATCCAAAGAAGTTGGTCCAACAACTTGGATTTGAACGACTAAGAACCAAAAAGAAAAGGAAGAGACGAGGAGTCTAGTTCCCTTCTTCCAAGTGACTATGTAGCCCCTCAAATGCACTGAAGGGTGAGTTCTTGCAAATGCCTAAAAGTAATCCTCAATAAAGCATAATGAACCTTAGCCAAGAAAGACAAACATTAAAGAAAATCAATCCACAGTGACACAAGAAGTAAAGTTCAATATGATAGCATTATGATCTCACAAAGCTTCAACAACATGAATGAGAGGAGGGGCTAGCCTTATATAAAAAAAATTGTAACAGTTAGTTCTCCCTCTCCCAGTAAAATAATATTTTTGGTTTGTCATCCACATGTTGGAGACTAAATCATTTTCAATAAAATGATTTTAATCATTTTTTACATTAAAAATTTACCCACTAAGGGGTTTGATTTTGACCAGATTTACAACAACTATCTCCCTTGAGGCTTGACTTGCATGGAATTAAAAGCACCAACATCTATTAGATGGACGGATTACTTAATTGTTATGACAATTGATTTACTGAGATCCAATTTAACTAACTTGGGGGGCGATTTCACTTGTTGGGCGCTTTAATTGATGCAAACAGCTTCAATGCTTTGATTGTACGACCCTCGACCTTGCCATAAGGGCCTATTACCTCTCCAGGAGGTACCCTAGAGTTTTCATATTTTTTGCTACACCATTGTAAGCCCAAAGATGCAAGTTAAAGCCATGTAAACCATAGTGGATGATTTTCGTAGTGGACTTCCAAACTTAGTCCGATCATGATCAGCCCCCTTATGTCCCCATCTCACCATCTCTCGTCCTGGATAGTATTGGAGGTTGTGGCACAGATTTATTGGGACACATTATTGTGTGAATCCACATGTCTTATGTAGAGGTGATTGCAGTTTGTGGGGCCTAGTGCGGTCCATGCCATGCACACCTGTGTCTTCCCACATGGTTATTTAATATTGAGTATGTAGGCATACCTTGGCCATGGTGCACTATCATTTATGTTCTCAACATGGTAATCTCACAAAGTTTTCATCAGTGCACGTATTTTCATGCAGAGGTTCCCGAGGAAAAATGTAATGTCCCCCACCTCTTGATAAGAAGGATTGAGAGACTTAGTAGTCTAGATGTCCCAACTAGACTATAGTCTCATGAGAAAATGGGGACTAACAAGCTCCAAAGTGTTCACTTATGAATAATGTTATAATTTTAAAGTGACTTTGAGAAAAAGGTAAATTAAGTGGAAAAAGCCAAACGAAGAAAAAAAAGGAAAAGAACTTTAGAAGATGGCTAATAAACTTGAGTGGAAATTAGATCAGGGGTATAAAACAAAAAGGAGGGCGCCTCACTCCTCATTCTTGTCATTTTCACTTTTGCATCTTGAGCTTTTGAGCTAAGGACGTTTTGAGGGTTTTGGGAGAACAAACCCTAGAGATCAACAAGGGAGTGAAAGATTCTCTCGTTCTTGATCCAAGCTTGGTCGAGGAGGTGGAAGATCCCTCCCTCACCATTCTACTCAGTCACAGGTAGTTCTTACACGATACAAGAAGAGAAGTGTGCACCAGTGAAAGGTTTCCAACAGAGGGGCGCACCACTTGAAGAAGAAAAGTTTGATCTAGAGAGGGGAAGAGGTATTTTGAGGTGAAACACTATGGGAAGTGGTTGTTGGGCCTGTTATCGCACAATTTGTAGTTGGAGTAAGGGATGAATGGAAAAGAGGCAAAACTGGCATAACAGAGACTATCCTACCACTGTCACCTCAGTAGGATAGCTCTTTCTGTTTAGGGTGGTAGGCCCAAGGGAGACGTCCTCGGTGACCCGGGGTTTTGAGAAGTCAAAGGGTTATGGCTAAGTAGTAGTTTTCCCCCCTCACAAGTCACCACCGATTAGAAAGTCCGGCTAATCAGCCAATAAAGATAAAGATAACCGGAAGTACAAGTGATAACCAAGCGTGTACCTGCCCGAGACAAAGCAACAAGAGAACTATACATACGCAAGGTCACTTGCTTGGTTAGTACTTCATATAATCAAAGACTTTCTGATATAAAGCAATTGACCAAAAATATAAGTGAAGCGAATCAATGATATAAACTAGCAATGATTACAATATATCACTTCACAATAAGTGCTAAAGAAGCTTCACAATTATCAATGGCAATTTATCATCAATGTAACAATACTAGAAGCAACACCTTAGCCAATCTTTCAATTGCTTTAAAGACACAATGAATGTTGCATGGATATGTTTATAACACAAATAGATGACGGCAGCAAAAGGGTTAGTAGGTGTTAGTCTAAGCTAGGGTTAGAAGGATTTAAAGGTTGTTCAAGAGTATTAGAAGTTGTGATCAGAAGGCTCAAGTATAAGGTCTTAGATCAGTGCGCTATTAGGGTAAATGGAGTCAAAAAGGTAACAAAAGTTGAAGGGCCAAAATGATAGTGGTAGGGCTAAAGACAAGAGAGTTTAATGATGAAGTGTTGCTAAGGCAAGGCTTCATCAATCAAACGCTAGGGGAAAACGGCTCACTAAGGTGTAGAAACCCTAGAAACCCTAGGCCTTAGTGCGTTTTCCTCCTTCTTTAGCTCAATGACAAGATAAAAACAGCTAGCTTGAAGAGTAAAAGGTAGAGTGTTGCTATGGCAAGGCTCTATCATCAATCTTCAGCAAAATAAATGGCTCCTAGCATAACTTAGTAGGGACATGAAACAAGGACACCAACATGTGCTTGTCCCCTAGGGTTTAATCCAGCAAATTATAATAACAAATGCAAGAACAAAATACCATAACCATTCAATAAAGAAGGATTGCAGAAATTCATTTACATCCACCAAGCATTCATATAGCCACACCCTAGTTGTAAACCTTCCACCAAGAAAATGCAAAAATAGCCAACAAAAAGCCTCCTTCAACAAGTGCGCATCAAAATTTCAGCCAAAACCCTAAAGGAGGGTGCAAATTTCAGACCTCACCAAGAGTGAGTGAAAAATGATGATCAAAATGAGAGTTTTAGCTCTCTACTTATACAATACCAAGTGACCTTAATAAAATTTAGGTCACCAAAAGCTCGACAAGGCCAAAATACCAAATAATATTGTTTTACATTAAATGTCATAAATTAAACCCTAATCAAGCAAAAGCAAAGACGTCGTGCCCTTTCTAGGGTAACGTTAGCCCTTTTTAGGGCAGCATTTGCCTCCTGAAGCAAAACGTTAGCCCTCCTTGGGCCTCTCCAAGCTGCCACAACTGCCATAACTGCCTCCCCAAAACGTCTGTAATGTTGGATGATGTCATGGGCATCCTGGGTGACGTCATGGGCCTTCCAAGGCCAACGTTCCAGTGGAGAGGGCACAACCCCCCTAGGTAAGGCTCTGCCAGGATGCCTCTATGGAACGTCCTCCTCTTCTCCGGTGCAAAACCCCTCTGTCCTGTTTCTGCCCCCTGTTGGGATCTCAGTGTCCATCTGGTCCGCTCTTCAGCCCCATGGAGGTCCGAACTAATCATCTCCCCATGTGTACCTGTTCAATATTGTACCTATCCGTCGGGTATGACCCTGCACATCAATAGATACACCCTCCATGGGCTCATAAGTCACAAGGATCGTAGCAATGTCAATCACATCCATTCATCAATTTTATCAAACATGTGCATAAAACCCCTTTTACCTAGTCAAGTGCTCAAGGACATTATACAAATTTGTAAGGCAAGTTTGGAGGAAGTGACAGGGCGTCCTATTGGGCTAGTGTCCACTGGAAATGGGATGTTTCCGGAAGACATTAAATCCAAGTCATGTTAATAGATGAGGTGGATAAGGGATGTCCTAACAAGGGGTGCAGTGATAGCAAGGAAATGCAAGGCTTAACTGTGGGTGCCTTTGTAGAAGGTGAGTTGCACCTGTCCCAGATGCAAATGTTTCCAAGCCCATTCATGCCATTTATTCTTCATTCTTTATTGTTTTTTTCTTATCAAGAGGCTAATCAAAGGACACTGCCCTAGCGTGGTGACCAGTGGTGGAAATGTTAACCACAAGCACTTTCACAGAAATGAGAAGGTTGGCTCGTGATGAGACCCCCTTTCTCTTGGCTATGCTACCAAGAGCCACTACCCTAGCGTGGTAACCAGCTGCTAGTAGTGTCATACCGCTAGATGCCCATCAACCTAATAGGATGGCTCGTGATGAGACCCCCTATCCTCTGACTAGGTCTTGTTTTATTATTTTTTATGGGTCCCTCTTGTTTCCGACTGAGAAGCTTTGTACTGCTTTCTCGGGGAT
>JASDQU010247239.1:4131-17066 GCA_032191745.1 Picea mariana
AATGTGAAAGAAGAAACAACAAATAGCAGAAAAGAGAAATCCAATGCAGATGGCATATGAAGAATAGCAAAAAGCTTTCTGGAGAAACATACAAACCTTATTGAGATAAGAACGACGTCCTTTACAAAAGCCCTGTTCCCAAGGGAAGAAGACGAGGCATTTCCACAATAAAAAACTAGACCTATTTAGATCTGAATCTCTAAGATTAACATCTAAGTACTTCTGAATTGACATAGTAAATAATAATTGCAATCTGAATTCACGTTCCCCCGAAAAAGTCTCACAGCATCCTACCCCTAATTTGCAAGACAGGGACACAGTAAACGTAATCTCTACAATGAGACTTGCAAGTTCTCTGTATCCAGTTACCTTCATAAATGGTGCTGATTATTTTGTAGCATATGCAAATGAAAGAAAAAACTGTGGAACTTGACCCAACCCAGTTGAATGTAACTTCAAAGAGCTTTTTGAAAGATATGCATTTATCGCACCAGCTGGCCTCCAAGAAAAAGATGCTCACAGAACACCCTCTTGCTTGAAGAGTCTACTGATAAGGATTGACATGAATTGAATCTCTAATCGTGAAGATTGTAAAAGAGTACAAATTGAGCCTCAAAGAATCTAGAGGAAAAGGTAAAACTGTACTGTATTGCTGTAAACAATTCTCATCTGTAATAACTGAATTCAGTCCATTCCTCAACTATGATTTGGTTAGGCCAGGGCCACTTCACAGAGCCCATATAGCAGATTTTTGGCCCACTTCCCCCTTAAGTGAATGATAAAATAAGTAAACCCAACAAAATCTAAATTGATTTATTTTCATTTGCCCCGTTCCTTGTAAAAACACAGTTAAGTCAAAATAGGACCCAATTTAAAAGGCAAATTAGAATATATTGTAATTAATCAGCTAAAAATATATATTCTTCATTAACCTGCACTTCAAATCAGTGGCCCTAAATGTATTTCTTTAGTTCAATTAAATTGTTTTATGATTTCTGCATTTAGACTGATTGACACAGATTGCATATAACAAGAATAGCTTCCAGATTCAGAATCTGTTCCGATGTTCATTCGAACGACTTGCAATTTTCGGTCAATTTGTTAAAGGAGAACGCTTGGTAAGAAAATGCAGCTTGAAGTACGGCAGGCCGCAACAAAGCCCAGTGTTAACACCTATACAGATATCAGTTAAGCTTTGCTTAACAAAATAGCTCAATAAAACTCAATGTAAACACTTATCATGGAGCCTCGCCATACCTTACTTGGGAATGTAAAGCAGACCTTATTTTTACATGTTTGGCTATATATATTATCTTATGTCATCAGCTCTCACCAATTCTTGGAGGAAGTTAGAAACTGTTTTACTCTCTGCGTGATAGATACTATAACACATTGATCTAAAGGAAGTGTTGAGTTCAATTTCCATGCAGATACCGCAGAACCCAATCGGCTGGGATATCGCTAACTAAACCGACTATATATAAGTTGGTCCAGATAATATCCTCGGATGGTGTTTTCATGTACTGAATTTTAGTTTTCGTATGGTTAAAATCAAATTCATAGATTCCGTATTTGCTTAAAAAAGAAATACCTGCTTACACAGGCCAAGTTGGCTACGTCACGAGGCGACAGTGCTTCTAATATCATGCAGATGATTTCGTCTGGGAGGAATTGCAGAGCTCCCAGGGCGTCTGCCCTTCGGCCTCGTGGCTGCTGCGTAGACTCGTCCATCTCTCGCTGCTTATCAATCGCGTAAAATCATTAGAACGTGTTCGAATATGAATAAATAGGATCCAAAAACACGCTTTAAATTCACGCGCTCATCGTGGAAATGAGATTGCCTGAAGCTTCGTACCACTACATGGTTTTGATATAGAAGGTCCGAAAGAGTTGTATAACCCCCCGCCCCTCTTACCACGTGACCACGCGCTTAACTACGATAGAGGTGCGAACCAAAAAAGAAGCTAATAGGAATATGCCATATGAGATGGCACACCTAACGATTATCTATGTCTCGCCATTGTTTTTAAGTGGGATTATTCACAACACATCTAGTTGCGGTGATATTAACATACATCAATGATGATGTTCATACACCAAACAAAATTAATGTGGAACAAAATCCCAACCTGGGATAGATGGCTCTAGAGATTGTGTAGCATCACAGAGATAGTAGAGTTGAGAAGAGGAGTGTAAATGTGGAACAAAGTTTCAATAAAGGGATGATGTTCATACACCAAACAAAATTAAAGTGGAACAAAATCCCAACATGAGATAGATGGCTCTAGAGATGGAGTGTAGCATCACAAAGATAGTAGAGTTGAGAAGAGGAGTGTAAATGTGGAACAAAGTCTCGATAAAGGGATATGTCACTGCGTCAAACATGGTATATCTCATTGTTTTTGTATTGTTAATTACTCTATGTATAATAGTCACTCACACACAACATGTACCACGAGGGAGGAGGAGGGGGACGAGCAAGCACACGTATTCATTCCACAACTAATCAACCTTTTTGTTAGTAGAAGAGGCACTACCTCTGTGGACACTCCCATTAGCACAAGGAACTTCGCATGTTGAACTTATATATTGTGATGAACTTGTTATCGCACAAATTGTAGGTTGGGCAAAGCTCGACCTAATCCATGAGATGGTGATAAATGTGGGAGACTCTACACACTATCACCTTAGATAAACCCTCCCCTCGCTTTAGTGAAGGATAAATCCAACACAAGGGGGGAATCTCGGGTGACCCTAAGGGGAAATGAGATGGAAAATGAGGTTATGGAAGTGAAGCCCCTATAGTTCAAGTTATGGAGAGATGGAAGGCTTGGGATGAAGTCTCACTCATGAGAGAAGGTTGCCAAGAAGTAGTGTACCTCCARAAGATARTTGTACATGCYCGAGACACAAGAAGAGACGAGCATTCAAGCCTAAAGATTAAGTGGACAAGCAAATTAAGCTTGTTGTCCCAAACCATTRTAGTAAAGAAGAATATATATCARCAAAGGACAAAGCTAATTATTGCAGATATAACCACTCAAAGCATCAAAGCTTTATTGAGAAATGAAGCATAAAACACGTAGATTAGTTCCCAATATTTTAACACAAACTTCGGTGGTATTAGAGGGATGTTCAAAGGTGTTATTGCAAAGATATTGTAACAACATTATGGMTRTAGCAAAAGATTGCTACAGCGRAGATTTCCAACCACCAAAAGATGCACAATGTCAAGTAGATTATTATGGAAGCTTTCTAGCAAATTTTGAYGGTTGAAAAGAGAGCAAAAGTRAAAGTTTGAGAGAAATTTGTTGCAGCCCTAATGGTTGTAACTTAAAGTTATAACAGTAGCAAGATGTCCTTAGCCAATCAAGATGCCCTATGGGCCTTAACAAGCTTAAAGCACATAGAAAAGATTTCAACTAAGACAATTTCACTATCTCTCTAAATTATGTTTACCAATGCAAGTAATTTATTTCTCCAACGCAATAAAGATTAGTGCATTACCAAATGGGTTATAGAGTCGTTTTATAATAAGTTAGGTCTACTAAATCTCAAGGGGTATAAGCACTTTTGCTCCCTTGAGATAGCAACCCTAACAAGGTAAAGTCGAGGAGGGCGTAAACACTTTTACTCATCCTAACAACCTTTGCAATAGTCTTTTCAACAAACAATAATGATAAGACTTGGTGGAGGTTGTAAACACTTATACTCCTCCAAGGATCTAGCCAATAACAACCATGGAACAAGAAATAAACCTAACAAAGTGCAGATTTTCCTTACCAATTCCAAACAATGCCAAGACAAACCCTAGTTACCAAGTATTTTTCACCAAAGTAAGAAAAAGAGCCTCCAAGAGATAGCGCACCACTTCATTCCATGAGACAAGAGCTAAACCATGTCACAAGAGAGAGAGAGAGAGAGAGAGAGAGAAAATGAATTTTCTCAAGAGGGGCTTAAATTTCAGCCAAGAAGTCTTTTCCAAATGGGAGAGCTATGATGAAAATGAAATAGAAATGATCCTTATTTATACAAATCCTCTAAAAAGTGTTTGCCCACTTAATTTTAGGGTAAACCACAAAGTAGGAGGTCAACAACCCTTACTTTTCCCCTTTACAATATTAAATTCAAATTTAATCCTAAAAATGCACATAAGAAAACCCTAAACATGACGTCAACCCTCTCTAGGGTGACATTTTGGCACTTCTAGCAAGTCGTTGGAGCTTGGAGGTGAAACATTAGGCCTTCAAAGGCCTCTCTCTCATGCACTAGGGTTTCCTCCGTCAAACTAAAACCTCTCTCCGTCAAAACGTGCCAAGTGTCGAGTCAACCACACCACCACACCAAACCCTAGCCCTTGGGTGACGTTAAGCCCTCTAAATGTAACATTTTGACCTCCAAAGGCCAAACATTGGACTTGTAGGGGCTAGGTGATGTTATCCAAGGTGTCTCTCAAGCCTCCAAAGGATACCATCATCATCTAGTTTGTGGGCCATGGTATCCAACCTGTGGGCTTCATGCCCCAAGGAAGCCCGAGCTAAGCTTGTTCCTCCAAAACTGTCAACCAAGCAAGGTCCTGCAAAGACACTGAATGCGCCCTCCAAGGATCTCAAGTCAAATGTACCATGATAAGTAAATCTAATCAATAAAGAGAGTCATCTAAGCATGTGCATCGAAAACCACCTCATCAAATTAAACAAGTGCTCAAAGACCCTATGCAACTTGTTAATTTTAGGTATGGGAGGGTTGACAAAGTGACCTATTGAGTGAATCATTCCCTAAGTCAAGGAGTGTTTCCCAAGTGGGCCCCCCTCTAAGCCATGTGTAGAAGATGAAGTGGATGGGGGAAAAACTTTTGGGCATGGGGTTCATGATATACAAGGGATCATAGTGTCTCATTTATGGATGCCTTTGTAGAGGGTGTGTTGCACCTTCGTTTTCAATGTATCCTTTTTCCAAGCCCACTTAATGCCTTTTGTTTTTTATGATGTTTCCAAGTTGAATCCAAGGTGGGGCTTCTGCCTAAGCATGAAAAACATTGTCCGCCTTGACTCTACCCTAGTCACATTATACTTCCCCGAGTTGAAGATGATGTGTGGGACTTCTACCTAAGCATGAAAAACATTGCCCACACACTCTCTACCTTGGTTGGAATTTTTGCATTGTTATTTTTCACGGATCCCAATAGTTTCTTATGAGAGACATTTCATTGTCCTCAGGATCCCTAGGCGAGCATCTAGAAGGTTTATGATTGGCTTTTATCTTTTGCTAGCTAGAAACCTCTAGGCCTTCAACTCCTTCTTCCCATGAAATGAGGGACAATCCCTTCTTGGGTCAGTACACCCGAAAATCCCAAAAGATAAGGAGGCGAGGGGATGAAGTGTGGAAAGTGGTAAGTATGATCGGGAATGGCACGATGACCTGTCAAGGGGACCTCCCAGTAGCAAACCCATCCCTAAGAGTGACCACTTACTAGGGCGCAATGCCAACAACCAAGGTGAAATAGGGCAAGGAGCATAACTTCCAAGCAGATGTTAGAGAATCAAAAGCATTTTTTAAATGCAACAGACTGAAATGCCTCAAATATTGAACTGACACTCACCATAATACTTGGCTTGTACCTCATGGAGCAAGACCCAATGTCTTTTGGAAGCAAGTTGGTGTGGCGGATACTATCGTGATGAATCTGAGATCTATGGTGGCGAGGCAGGCCTCTGTCTATGCAAGTTGACGTTGTCCGCCATCTATCTATCAGTACTCCATGTCTCCAACTCGAGGGCCTCAAGATATCATCTCCTTAGTTATCCCTAGGAAATGGGGATAACCTCTGGCTCCTACTTGGGGACATGTATTCGTCATAGAGTGTATGAGAACCACAACATATCCTACACTAAAACATACAAACACAAAATCTAGGGTGGTTCTATCACCCTTCGTCCATATATATCAAAATCAAATCTCAAAAATACATTCAATCTAGAAAAGAAAATTTTGCATTTTTTTTTAATTTCTAAACTAAATATGTAATATGATTAAAACAATATGCAAGTAGAGCAAAATGGAACATGAAATGCAACTAAACCACCATGAGCAATCAATATGCAAATGCAAGAAAGCAAGATGACCTACCTACTTACTTGGGGCCTGAGCCCTGAAGAAGTCAAGTAGCTTGAATGTAGCATCGAAAAAGAGACCCATCCATTGGTAATGACATATTTCTCCCATCCAAGGCTGTCGAGTAGTATTTCTCTTTCTCATACTTCTTCTTGATGATATAAGGGCCAAGGCAAGAGTTGTTATCCTTCTAATCGTATTTAGGCTTGCCCTTTCTCTTATACCACACGAATGCAAGTCTTCTTTCATTGTACTTGATGTAAGGTATATCTTCAATGTAAGGATACGAAGGAGGTTCTGTGTGGACTACATCTTTAATGGCTTTCTCACGTTCTTTGTTCTCTTTATCTTCTTTCTTTAATATCTGGATGGACCCTAGTTCTTTCCCTTGGAACTTCGTAAGCTTCTCCTTGTACTCATCCATCCTTGGAAGTAGTGTATCTATGCAATATTCATGTGTAAAAGGCAGGTCCCATGGATCATACTCGATGATCCGGCGAGGTACATTGAAGTCATACTCACTAGTATAATCAGGACTGTTGGGATCCATCACATGCTTCTCATCCCTCTCTTGATTATATAGAATCTCAATGGTGCCATCCCTCGTGGGAATATTTGCATGGGTGAGATCCATATAGAGGAAACCCCAAGAGCAACGAACCCGCTTCTTGATAGAAGCATTCCCCAAGCATCCGTAACATCAATCACTACTATGTTCATAATGAGGTTGATATGAGGAAAGTCAATCAAGTAAACTTCAACATCTTCACAAAGCTTGTAAACTTTAACCTTCTTAGAATCAATACACAGACATTTCCATAAGGTCAGGTCATCTTCAAATAGAGTTGTTCCATTACTTTCAAGGACATCACGTTGGTTGAGGCTCCAGAGTCCAGCATACAATTGTTCAAACAAAGACCATTCATCCCCAAAGAGAGATAGAAAGGAGGGTTATTATCCTTTGGCCGATTAAGATACATGGTGTTCAAAATTATTGGAGGGTCCTCCTTTTCGGCTGGTACTTTTAATAAATTCAAGACTTATTTTCTCATAGATGGGATCTTGCACATTTTCGTCGCAAGGACTGTCATATTCAACTTCCCAAACATGTTCGACACGTCTACATTCAATTGAATCTCCTCCTCCGTGGAAGTTGGTTTCGAAAGCAATTCACCGACTGGAGGTGGGGGTGGTGGGACCACCTTCTCTGCAAATGGAAGAGGACCTTCCACCTCTGGCTAGAGAGGAGTGGAAGGTTGTAGCGGAGGAATTGAAACCTTGTTTCTTCTTGCATACGTCAAAACTTCCTTTTTTCTCAATTCCTTTCTTTTATCCTCTGTTAACTGATTCAAAACTCAAAGTCGTCCTTCTCTAGCTCCTCTTTTTCTTACTTCTTCAATTTGTTCCTGAGCAATATATTATTCTCGAAAGTTGCAAATCATGTCCATGAAGTTTATACCATCAAAGGAGTCTTCATCACGTCGGGGAAACTCATCCTCCAGATGAGGTCCTTGGAAAGGAGAACACCATGGTGTTTCTTTTGTGTTGACCATTCCAACCAGGTTCATTGTGTCAGGAGCTTTTGCCTCTTGTTGAGGCTTCAACTTCCAACCTGTGGCATCCCTCTATTGTCTAGTAAACTGAGGTCTGAAGGCATATTGATTACTTTCCACAGTGTTCAATCAACCCATGATCTAATTATGAGCTTGGACAAACTGATTACACATCTAGTCTATCTTCTAAGTCAAGAGAGCAATTGGATCTAGTGTATTGCTACTAGAAGCTTTGGTCTTTGCTTCTATCTTGGCACACAGATGGTCAACCTTTGAGTCAAGAAGATTCTCTTCATATATAAATGAGACAAACAACTGCATTTGGAGGATGTAGATCCATGGGGATTTGGTTGTATAATCTATCAAACACGTTGTCAAATTCACTCACTGTTTCATTCTCTTTCTTCTTTATCTGATTGAACTGAGCTACAAGCATTATGTTGTCCTTCTTTGTTTTCCATCTGTTCTTGAACAACTTGGCGAAATATTCATAAGATGCTAGGTGGTTATCAGGAAGGCCCTCGAACCAACTTTGGGCATCTTCAATGAGTGATGAGGCCAACAATCTCATTGCTACGTCTTCATGTTCTACTTCTACATTCTCTATATCTCGGTGCATGGCATAGAGATGATCGTCCACGATGATCACATTATTCCCCAAGAACGTTGGAAACCATTTATGAGACTCTTTTGGCATGGTATTGGGATATCCGAGGATGGTGGCCATGTTTAAGGGTTTGTAGAGGTGTTTTGCCCAATGGTGAGCCATTGAACCAAGGGGAAGGGTACCTTGGAAATTAGTTTTGACTATAGGAAATTTGAGAGGAGTCCTTCTTCGGTAAACCTTAGAAGGCTTGAATCTTCCTGTGGGGAAAGTCTTAAGGGAAGGTGGAGTTTCCAGATGAGCTTCAAGAAGAGCTCATAAAGGGTGGAAGGGTAACGTCCTTCAAGTGGAGTCGCCAGACAACCTAGGGGTAAAGGTTTTGGGACGAAAGCTTGCCAAAGTGTCAGGCACGAAAGAAGATTCAAAATACACCCCGAAAACGGTGCCAAAATTTTATCGCACAAATTGTAGGTTGGGAAAACCTCGACCCAATCCACAAGATGGTTATAACTGTGGGAAAGTCTACCCACTGTCACCATAGATAAACCCTCTCCTTGCTTTAGTGAAGGATAACTCCAACACAAGGGGGGAATCTCGGGTGACCCTAGGGGGAAATGAGATGGAAAGTGAGGTTATGGAAGTAAATCCTCTATAGGTCAAGTTGTGGAGAGATGGAAGGCTTGGGATGAAGTCTCGTTTATGAAAGAAGGTTGCCAAGAAGTAGTGTACCTACAGAATATAGTTGTACCTGCCCGATACATAAGAAGAGACGAGCATACAAGACTAAAGATTAAATGGACAAACAAGTTAAGCTTGTTGTCTCAAACTAATACAGTAAAGAAGAATATATATCAGCAAAGGACAAAGCTAATTACTGTAGATATAACCACTCAAAGCATCAAAGGTTTATTGAGAAATGAAGCATAAAACACGTAGATTAGTTCCCAATATTTTAACACAAACTTCAGTGGCATTAGAGGGCTGCTCAAAGATGTTATTGTAGAGATATTGTAACAGCCTTGTGACTGTAGAAAAATATTGCTACAACAGATATTTCCAACCACCAAAAGCTACAAGTAAACCACCCAAAAGATGCACAATGTCAAGTAGATTATTATGGCAGCTTTCTAGCAAATTTTGACAGTTGAAAAGAGAGAAAAAGTAAAAGTTTGAGATTTGTTGCAGCCCTAATGGCTGTAACTTGAAGTTATAACAACAACAAGATGTCCTTATCCAATCAAGATGCCCTACGGGCCTTATCAAGCTTAAAGCACATAGAAATGATTCCAAATAAGACAATTTCACCATCTCTCTAAATTACGTTTACAAATGCAAGTAATTTATTTCTCCAATGCAATAAAGATTAGTGCCTTCCCAATTGGGTTATGGAGTCTTCTTGTATTAAGTTAGGTCTAATAAATCTCAAGGGGCGTAAGCCCTTTTACTCCCTTGAGATAACAACCCTAACAAGGTTAAGTTTAGGAGGGTGTAAATCGTTTTACTCCTCCTAGCAACCATTGCAATAGCCTCTTCAACAAACAATAATGATAAGACTTGGTGGAGGTTGAAATACTTATACTCCTCCAAGGATCTTGCCAATAACAACCATGGAACAAGAAACAAACCTAACAAAGTGCAATTTTTCCTTACCAATTCCAAAAAATGCCCAGACAAACCCTGGTTACCAAGTATTTTTCACCATCAAAGCAAGAAAAAGAGCCTCCAAGAGATAGTGCACCACTTCATTTCATGAGACAAGTGCTAAACCATATCACAAGAGAGAGAGAGTGAATTTTCCCAAGAGGGGTGCAAATCTCAGCCAAGAAGTTTTCTCCAAATGGGAGAGCTATGATGAAAATGAAATAGAAATAATCCTTATTTATACAAATCCTCTAAAAAGTGTTTGTCCACTTAATTTTAGGGTAAACCACAAAGTAAAGGGTCAACAACCCTTACTTCACCCCTTTATAATATTATATTCAAATTTAACCCTAAAAATGCACATAAGAAAACCCTAAAGATGACGTCAACACTTTCTAGGGTGACATTTTGACACTTCTAGCAAGTTGTTGGAGCTTGAAGGTGAAATGTTAGGCCTTGAAAGGCCACCCTCTCATGTGCTAGGGTCTCCTCCATCAAAACAAAACCTCTCTCCATCAAAGGTGCCAAGTGTCAAGTCAACCACACCACCACACCAAACCCTAGCCCTAGGGTAAAGTCAAGCCCACTAAGGCGTTTTGACCTCCAAAGGCCAAACATTGGGCTTGTAGAGGCTAGGTGAGGTCATCCAAGGTGTCTCTCAAGCCTCCAAAGGATACCATCATCATCTAGTGTGTGGGCCATGGTATCCGACATGTGGGCTCCATGCCCCAAGACCCTAGCCCTAGGGTAAAGTCAAGCCCACTAAATGTGGCGTTTTGACCTCCAAAGGCCAAATGTTGGGCTTGTAGGGGCTAGGTGAGGTCATCCAAGGTGTCTCTCAAGCCTCCAAAGGATACCATCATCATCTGGTGTGTGGGCCATGGTATCCGACATGTGGGCTCCATGCCCTAAGGAAGCCCAAGCTAGGCTTGTTCCTCCAAAATTGTCGACCAAGCAAGGCACCGCAAAGACAATGAATGTGCCATCCAAGGATCTCAAGTCAAATGTACCATGATAAGTAAATCAAATCAATAAAAGAGTCACCTAAGCATGTGCATCGAAAACCACCTCATCAAATTAAACAAGTTCTCAAAGACCTTATGTAACTTGCCAAGTTTAGGTATGGGAGGGTTGACAAAGTGACCTATTGGGTAAATCATTCCCTAAGTCAAGGAGTGTTTCCCAGGTGGACCCCCCTCTAAGCCATCTGTAGAAGATGAAGTGGATGAGGGAAAATCTTTTAGGCATGTGGTTCGTGGCATATAAGGGATCATAGTGTCTCATTTATGGGTGCCTTTGTAGAGGGTGTGTTGCACCTTCATTTTAAATGCATCTTTCCAAGCCCACTTATTGCCTTTTGTTTTTTAAGATGTTTCTAGGTTGAAGCCAAGGTGGGGCTTCTACCTAAGCATAAAAATAATTTCCCACCTTGACTCTACCCTAGTCACATTATGCTTCCCCGAGTTGAAGACGATGTGTGGGACTCCTACCTAAGCATGAAAAACATTTCCCACACATACTCTACTTTGGTTGGAATTTTTGCATTGTTATTTTTCATGTATCCCATCAATTTGTTATGAGAGACATTTCATTGTCCTCACGATCCATGGGCAAGCATCTAGAAGTTTTATGATTGGCTTTTATCTTTTTCCAGCTACAAAGCTTTGGGCCTTTAGCCCCTTCTTCCCATGAAACGAGGGACAATCCCTTCTTGGGTCAGTACACCCGAAAATCCCAAAAGATAAGGAGGCGAGGGGATGAAGTGTGGAAAGTGGTAAGTATGATTGGGAATGACACGATGACCTGTCAAGGGGACTTCCCAGTAACAAACCCATCTCTAAGGACGACCACTTACTAGGGCGCAATGTCAACCACCAAGGTGAAACAAGGCAAAGAACATAACTTCCAAGCAAACGTTACATAATCAAAAGCAACTTTTAAATGCAACATACTCAAATGCCTCAAATATTGAAATGAAACTCACCATAATACCTGCCTTGTACCTCATGGAGCAAGACCCAATGTCTTTTGGAAGCAAGCTGGTGTGGCGGATACCTTCGTGATGAATTTGAGATCTGTGGTGGTGAGGCAAGCCTTCCGTCTGTGTAAGTGGACGTTGTTAACCATCTGTCTCTCATTATTCCATGTCTGCAACCTGAGGGCCTTGAAACATCATCTCCTTAGTTATCCCTGAGATTCGTGGTGGTGAGGCAAGCCTCTGTCTGTGTAAGTGGATGTTGTCAACCATCTGTCTCAGTACTCCATGTCTGCAACCTGAGGACCTCAAGACATCATATCCTTAGTTATCCTTAGGAAATGGGTATAACAGAACCAAACTTCACAAGCAATGTGACATATCAAACAAGAGGAGAGGAGTTCTTAAAGTCATAGAAAAATATTCCAAGATGCCAAACATGATATATCCAACCATTTTTTTTTTAAATATTGAGTGTTTTCTATTCACACACACACACCCACTCAACACATCTATAAGGATGGAGTATTCAGGGCAAGCAAGCATTATTGTGTGCCCAAACACAACATTTTTATGCCAATAAAAATGTATTTATGAGTTATTTTGTACGTGAACTCATAATGTTGTAATCATTATCATTTAATGTTATGTACACATCAACTTATATAAGGTCTCAAATATTTTGTACATAAGTTATTTCTCATGTAATTTCATTAATACCTCATGACTAAGTTAGTACAAAGCCCTCATATTAATGAGTCATCACTAAGTTAATTGATGGTTGTTAGCTTTATATATTAACGAGTCATCACTAAGTTAATCGATAGTTGTTGGCTTTATATATTAATGACTCGCTGCTATGTTAATGGAGATGTCTTCCTCTATACTTTAGGATTTGTAGGTGCAATCCAACCCTGGGTGTGTAGGTGTCCCCTACCCTTTTCTTTGTTATTGTTGTTTATTTTCATTTATGTTGTTATTTGTTGATGTAGTTCCATTTTGAATTGAAATAAATAATAAATGAGGGTCACAACTTTCAGATCGTTTT
>JASDQU010247240.1:5158-16098 GCA_032191745.1 Picea mariana
GAAGTCACTATTATTGCAATTGGGCCCATCGTTTAACTGCAATGACATTCGTTGAACATAAATGATAGTAACCAAAAATAATCAAGACTAGAATACAACCCATAGTAACCATTTAGACACAAGCTATGCACAGGGTAATTTTGCCCATGTAATGTAGTTCTGCCACTGAAAAAAAAAAATTCAACGTGACTTAAAAAAAGGGCTACCTATCCAACATGACTTCCATCAACAACATGCATGCTTAACCAGTGATCGATTGAAATAAATAACATGCCTACAACTCTGTGGGTATCCTTGAGTATGAAAAACAATCTATCCATACCACACATAGTGCACAACTAACAAAACTCCACGATGCAACATTTACACTTAACACAACAACACACAGTCACGATAATAACTCAAAATATCATGCTGAGTTATTGATTTAATATAAGATTGCTTAAATTTAGTCTCACCATGATCGACCATGCTATGCACACTCAGGCTTATTCAACCAACAAACACAAGGATGCAGTGGATATACTTTCTACAGTCATCGAATTCAGTAGTCATTCGGCCCTAAATAAAAACCATAGTTACCATGAACATTATCTATTTTTCAACAACACAATGCGACATGCGTGAGAAACACCAAGCATTTGTAACAAATTCCATCTATCATTCGAAAATTATTAGTGCAAATACTAGTGACTGTATATCAACCAAACAATTCACCACTGTTGTAGAAAATCAATCAACCAAACAAGCTGTGGTAGCTATGCATACCCACACATCCATTCGAATTGGGGCAACGCCCCTCTCCATGAAAAAATACTGATTTATTAAACATAAGGAGAGCGACTGTGTAACTTGAGTCATGTAGATAACAAATAGGGTTTACCAATGTTATAGAGAGGCAGTAACTAAATGCCAAACCAACACGACTGTCATATAGCCAATTGGACGGGTCTGTACTAAAAAATAGTCAACAATATACAACGATACAACAATCAAGTGGTAAAACCAACATACCAAGTTGGTGTTCCATGTCAAATCTTGGACCTGTGGAGTTAAACGTTCACACTGTGACTAACACAGGGAAGCTAGAGCCAACTTCCTTCAATGCTGAAAAATCCCGATACCAACAGTGCATACACAGAGGAAACCACAAATTATTCGTGGATGGATAACAAGTCCCGAGACAGGAGGGCTACCACAGAGGAGCGAGGCTCCAACCCGATCGATAGTAATGCTTAACTTGCACAGGGTGTAACCCTTGTGGCTCTTAAAACAACCACAACACTGAAATGATGACAAGGCTGAGCAAATAAAGGACATCCCTATTTCGTGGCCTTTATTGATGAAATCAACCATTTCCCAAATGAAGAAAACACAATGATAAAGAGTTCCTTCATCCATTAAACCCATAAAAACTAGAGACTGGACAAGTGATCCACACGCGTGGGGACAACCAGCCAAGCAAACCAAAAAAAAACTTCCAACTAAACCAACAAGATCACAGAGAGCTCCTATGGCTTCTAGCACCTAGGGCGGCCCAATAAAACTATGAATCCAAGACTATTGCAGAAGAATCGTCACGCTTCATTCCAAGAACACAATTTTACACAGTTACAACCTTAAGGAAAACACAAATTGATACACCTGAGCTAGTAATTATTTCATAACCAGAGTAAAATCACGAATGGCCAAAAAAAAGACATACCTATAATCGAATTCCTTAAACCAAGAGTTGGCTGAGTGGTTCCTTCCTGTAGAAATTTCAGAGCATAACCACAGCCAAGACTGAACAATAGCTTGACTAGGGTGGTGGCTAACGGGAGGAGTAAAGGTGATGTGCAATAAATGCATGTCGCCTCCACCCACAATTCATTAATTCAATAGTACATGCCAACAAGCCCTCCATTAACAACATTAATCAAATCATGCATCGAAACCATCACCATATTACAAATCTAAATTGCATAACCATTAGTGTCCATCACTTTATTAAAATGCACCACCCCTATTTTGTCCATCTTATTCATATTTCCAATATAACTCAATTTAAAACGCACAACCATTACCACTATTACCCTGCCAATATGCACCACCAATATTTCAAACCATATGCGTATTTACCATATAATTCAATCACAATTGCATAACCATTCACTTGCTAGCTAGGATGTAACCATAGTTGTTAAGTCTTTTATGCACATAGTATAATATGTAGGATAGCTTTAAAATCTTCCTCTTGCAATTGTTTCTCACTTCCTTTAATTTATTCACATGTGATATTGCAGAACTAGATCCCCTTCCTTTGCATTTGTTCTAATATTTTTCCTCTCTCAAAACTGCCCTTCATGTAATTTTACTGATATGTTTGTTATACAAGTGTGATAAGAACATATAGCAATGATATTAATGAATAGCATAGGCGGTAGTAACATAAGGAATCAACACTTCGTAAGCTCAATTCATAATCAATAAAAACAAGATCTTCATCAACCATGTGTTCCATGTCGCACATCATCTCAACCTCAAAATGAACATATCTTCTCTCCAATAGTTCAAGGGGGTCCCACCTACTAGTATTATTTAGTTTTTATAATAATAGGCTTTAGAAATACTTTGCGGGCAAAACTTTGTTGACAATTTTTAATCATCAACAGGAGGGTGTACATCTATCCTTGGGGGAAATCCCCTTGGGGGCATGTCTAGTTCAAGGAGAAATCATGCTCTTGGAAGTTTCATTATCCCTTTGGGCACTCATTCTTTGGGAACACCTCAACAACCTTATGGTAGTATGGATGCAGGGGAACCACAAGGTCCATCTAGGACAACAAAGACTACATCTCCCTCCCAATATTATTTTTCTCACACACCGTTTCCTTTCCTCACAATGTTATACTTACCTGATCTATTGTGGTTGACAAATGGCCCTATTTACCACAACCCTTCATGGCCAACTATGCCTGGAAAACTACCTTTAGACATACCAAAATTTGACAGAAATCTGGGTGAAGAACCCTCGACACACATCATGACTTATCACTTATGTTGCACATACAATTCCTTGATGGATGATAGTTTGCGGATGTGTCTTTTCCAACGATCCTTGATTGGAGCTACTACTAAATGGTACATTGAATCATAAGGTGATTCCTTCAAAAGTTTCAATGAATTGGAAATGCTTTTCCTTATGCATTACCAATTACCCATTAGGTATGAAATATGGATAGATCTCTTGAATTCATTGCGTCAGGATACCGCTACTCACATTTATGATCATATTCATGAATGGCGATGATGGTGTAGGATGATCAAGACCTAGAGACTACATAATCTCTTGATGGAACAATTCACCAAATCCCTCCTTCCAACCATTTCCATGGATGTAGCTATGGTTGGGGTGGCTACCAAGGAGCAAGCCATTATGCATGCCCAACAATTAGAATTGATTTACTCTCAGTCAAGTACTTTGTATGAAATTATCTCCCAAGCTCCTAGGCCACCAATATATTCAAAGAAGCCAAACCAAGGACCCCATGCTGATGGTGTGGTTGGTTTTGTTTCCCATGCCTTTGTGAATTATTTAGTTGATTATATGGGTCACATGTCTATCTCGTCACACCCTTCAACTACTAGTTCTAGTGCTCAAAATACCAAAGTCCCTACTCAGACCTATGAGGTGAATTCAGTGAAGTCCATGCAATCAAATAATCCTCAACAACCTGGAGGAAAGAAGAAAAGGAATAAGAAGAAAAATTTCAATACTGAGAAAGGGATTGTGCCCACCCAAAACACTGAGGGGGGTATAAAAGAAAAAAAAAGAGTTGGTTGCCCTACATGATTTGTGGGGAGGACCACCGTACTCATTGATTTCCTCAAAAGGATGAGGTCCATAGATTTTTGGCACAGAAGAAGACCCCCCAACAAATTGTTGTCTTAACTCATCCTTGTCACACACCCGACCCCTAAGTACCTTTTTAAGGGATGGGGTATAAATTTTCTGCTTAACCTAATACCCATGGCCCAGTAATTACTGAAATATTTACTTTCTCTCTTCCCTCTTAGAAGTAGTTTAACACTAAATCAATAAATTAATCATATGATAATTATGAGTAATTATATTATAACACAATGAGGATAATTTATCCATAATATACTTAAGTTGATTAACCTTTAAGGTATATAATTCAATTCCTCCATGCCACATTTTCACGTAATTTAACACACACACACACACATGTATATATATATATATTTACCAGAAAAAAGGATTAACTATATTAAACCACCAATTATCCTTTATTAATTATATTATATTATAATTGTATTTAATTATATAATAATATGAGTAATTTATATCAAAGGGGGCACTTAGGATTATCAATTCCCATTAATACCTAAGCCTCCGAAATTCAACGAAATTCCTCATAATGCATTTATGAACCCAAATCTTCTGAATGTCGGAGTTCTGGAGAGGGTCCCACTCATACTATGCCTTTGTGTAAATATAATTAATTATATTAATTTATAATATAATTCATCACGTTAAATGTTTATATTGATATTTGTGTAACCAATAGAATGAGAAACGGTAGGTTTGGGCCCTCAACCCTTCGTTACTTGTTCATTATATTAGCCCAAACATTCCGGAGTCCTGAATTCCGAAAGATCTAAAGTCTTGAACTCCTGAAGGGTCCATACTTCACGTGATTTTTCATTAATATTAAATTAAAAAGGGAAATAGGGTTGGTATTTTATCATGTACCAATATCACAATAAACCCATTTAATATATATTATATTAACCTCTTTGGTAACATGTGCCTAGGTTTATAAAGTCCAATAATATTTTATTAATATTTGAAATAAGAGAGAGAGAGAGAGAACTTCGAGTCAACCCCCTTCAGCTCTCCACCACATTCCTTATACTCCAATCTCCCGGATCCCCATAGTCTCGAAGCTCTAAAGTGATCCCACTGGCACACATTACCACACCATTTAATATTTAGAGGAGTTGTCTTCATTTATGTGTAATCAATTTAATGAACCTTAAAAATAATATAATATATAGTTTTATATTCCTCGAAAATTGCACCCAGGTCTTAAAATTCTCCAATATTATATTAATATTTGACATGAGAGAGAGAGAGAGAGAGAGAGAGAGAGAGAGAGAGAGAGAGAGAGAGAGAATGAGAGAGTTCTCTGGGACAATATCCTTCGGCTCTCCCACACATCCTTTACATTCAATTCTCCTGGAGCCTCGGAGTCCCGAAGCTCCGAAGTCTTGAAAAGGGACCCACTTGTAATTATGTTATGGTTTAAATACAGTGAATCGATCACATTAAATACAATAATATAAATAATTGTATTTATTATTTATGAAACCTTTCGCTCAAGGAAAGGAAGGGTTCARGTATTCAACAACTTCGGCTCGTGGAATCCCATCACCCAAAAATCCCAGAGCCCCAGAGCTCCAAACTCCCAGAGTTTTGAAGACCATGAGATATTTAAAGCGTTTGGTCACAGGTTATTCCCTGGAGTGTTTTGGCATTAAAAATAATAATAAATTACTCTTTTGGTCTCAGGTCTATTTTGCTCCACGAACATTAGCCTCCATTTACATAATCAAATAATAATAATATTAATAATAACACACACACACACACACACACACACACACACACACACACACACACACACACATATATATATATATATATATGGTTTTATTACCCGAAGAATTTAAATGAATTTAATTTCTCTTACAGAAATAAGAAAAGGATAAATGTAAATTTCCTGTCTTATAAAGAGATTTATTAAAAATTTATATTCCAAGAATATTTCTCCATACTCGAAATTAAAATATAATTATAATCTCTCCCTTCTCGTGGTTAAATGAGTAGAATTTTATTTCCTTATTAATGTGCTTTACTACTCTTACTAAGTTAAGGAAATGGTCCCAATACACAGATTTACCTCCATAGTAAATTCAGTGTTTCTACCAGGATTTACTGGCCACCAAAATTTAAGGGGATTCTTCCCAAATTTAAGGTATTTAACACAACTTAAATATAAATGTTTATTTATGCCCCAAATAGAATTTTGAGAAATTTTTTATTTTAATTTCATTTAGACCAATTTCGTGTTTATGTCCTAATTATTTTTCCTCAATAATTATTTATAAGGACTTTTAATGTTTTCCCATAATTGTGGTTCTTTCCTAAAGTCCACACAGATATGATATCTCCTAACTTTTCTGGCATGGGATTTGAGGACATACTAAAATGGAGCACTATTACTCAAAAAAATCACTCTCTCTTCTTTCAGATGTGTTATAGAGATTTTTCATTGTTCAATCATAATTTCCCAAGCATGCATTAAACTGTACAACAAATTCAACCACAACATCAACTCCCATAAATCTCATATTAGCACACAGATAGTCAAGAGATAAGAAATTAAATCAGAAGGGTTTCAGTTAAGACATTCTCCTTTATTCTGCTTAAATTTCTCAAGTCACTTTTGTCAGAAATTAAACTCACATAGTTCTAGAACATAATATAAAAAGTATTTGATCTAAACACTACATAGATCTAACCAAGTGTACTTATATAGAAACCAGATAGTGGTGCAGCTGTTGAAAGGGGTTCCCTTTTCCACCCAACCGTAGGCACAACAACTCCTGTACAAATTTACCTCTAGCCACTCCTTAGCTAGATCATGATGCTCTAAGAGAGACTCTTCCTTCTGTTCAACAACAACCAGGGACGAAGACCACTCTCCTCCTCCTACAGGAACTTGGAAGACCAATTTTCTCTCCACCAAGAAAGGGGGTCTACAATGAGTGCTTCATCAGTCACTCATCTGATCTGCAACCTCGTTTATCAGCTTGGACTGAAAACACTACCCAACAATTCCTGTACCAAGAAAAAATTTCTTTTTCATTTCTCTTTAGAACTAGATAGATGCACATGCTCTCCCTCATAAAATGGTCACCAAACCCATTCCCATTGCATCCTCCCCTTCTTCCCAAAAATTTCCCTTCTTTTCTTGCCTTCCTTAGCAAGATTTCATGGGTTTAAATCCCCATTTTGTGGTTAGTTCAGGAAGTTTTCAGGTGGGTACTCTGCCCATATCCTCATTGAATCTTGAGGAGGAATTCCCAACTACCAACCTGACTGGTAATTTGTTTTCTGGGTCAGAGGACTGTTCTGGGTTTGAATAATTTAAATCTAGTAAAGTAATGGTCTAGTTGGGGTCATCTCAACCATTGTTGGTTCCCCTCACCATCTCTCTCATGCATCATGATCTACCTTGGAAAACCCTTTCAACAGTTATGCAACACTTTCCATTTTATTTAGTAACAAAATATATTTACATTACCTTTTATAACAAAAAGGTTCATCAATTCCAACACCCACACATATTCAGTCTGCCCATAGTCTTCTAGCAGGTTATAGTTATATTTATAGGCTGGGGGAAACATGGGTATTACAATCCCCTCCCCCTTAAAGGAACATCGTCCTCAATGTTCTACCTGCCAATGTGCTTTGTATGTACAACACTAAAAAACATGGGTATGCATGTTTCATGGCATCCTCCATTTACCATGTAGCTTCATCTAGACCAAAGTGTTTCCACTGCACCTTGACCTGTGCAATGGTTCTGTTCGTGAGTGGGATTTCTTTCCTATATATTATGCATTGTGGCTCTGGTAGGAATTATCCCTCTGGTTCCACTTGGATCACATACCAATCAATTATATGATTATAATCATGTACTTATTTCTTCAGTAACGAAACATGGAAAACATTGTGTGCCTTCACTGTGGGAGGAAGTGCTAGTCTATATGCTACAAGTCCCACTCTATCCAAAATTTCAAAGGGTCCAAAATACTGAGGTGCCATCTTGGCACAAGCACCCATTATTAAGGAACTTTTCCCGGGCCTAACTCGGAGATACACATTATCCCTTTCTTTGAACTCTCTAGGAGTCCTTTTTCTGTTTGAATAGCTTTTTTGTCTATCCTGAGCTATTTTCAGATTTTGTTTTATTTGAACCACTTGTTTTTTCATTTCCTTTAGCAAATATGGCTCGAGTGTAATTATTTCTATTGGGTTATTCCAACTTATTGGAATATTGCATTGTCTACCATAGAGGGCCTCAAAAGGGCTAATCTTCAATGACTCTTGATAGCCATTGTTATAAGAAAACTCTACTAGTGGTAGGTAGTCTTCCCACCTCATGGGCCGATGCATCACATACATTACATTTCTTTGAACACTTGGTTTAACCTCTCTGTCTTCCCATCAGTTTGAGGGTGATAGGATGTACTAAATATCAATTTAGTTTTAAAACCAACAGACAGAGATTTCCAAAAATTTGAAGTAAATTTTGTATCTCTGTCTAATATGATTTCCTTAGGCATGCGATGCGGCCTAAATATATCTTTTATGAAAATACTAGAAATATCTATTGCCTTGCAAGTTGACTTGATGGGAATAAAGTGAGAAACCTTGCTCAATTTTTCCACAACTACCATAATGGCATCATTCTGCTTGGTTGATTTTGGTAACCCTGTGATGAAATCCATGGATATGGTTTCCCATTTCCATTCTAGAATTGGTAGGGGATGCAATATCCCTTCTGGATGCTGTTGCTCTGCCTTAACCTACTGACATTCTGGACATTAGCTAAGTAATCAACGATGTCCTTTTTTAGTCCGGGCCAATAAAATAGTTTCCTAGTGGGTGTGATCATTTTCTGATAACCAGGATGACCAATATATGGCCTTTCGTGTAGTTCATCCATTATGAAAATTTTCAAGTCGTCACAATTTGGACTATACAACCTACCTTTGTAAGCTAGCAGGCCATCATTCAACATTTTATGGACCTCATTCTTCATCCTTGTGGGCTCTTGCTCTAGGTATGATTCCATAGTCTTGAAAAATGCATATGTTTCTTGTGTAATTTTGACTCTCTCCTTGATGTTTGATTCACATGTGCTTACAACTGTCAAGTGAATCAATTTCATACTTCTACTAAGGGCATCAACCACCCTATTTTCTTTTCCTTTGATATGTTTGATTTCAAAATCAAACTCACTAAGGAGAGCCATCCACCTAACCTGTATAGCATTGAGTTTTGGTTGATCAAACAAATATCTCAACCCACTATGGTCTGTCATAAGCACAAATATTCTACCTAGGAGGTAATGCCTCCACATTTTTAAAGCATGTACTATGAAAACCAATTCTAAATCATGGGTCACATAATTGATTTCATGCTCATTTAATTTTTTGGATTTATAGAAAATCACATGTGCTTCTTGCATAAGGACTCCTCTGAGCCCTTCCTTGCAAGCATATGTACACACAAGGAAGTCCTTGTTTGGGTCTGGAATCTTCAGCACAGGTGCATTGGTTAGAAGGTATTTCAGCTCTTGGAATCTCTCTTCACATTCTGATGTCCAAATGAATTTAACTCCCTTTTTCTGAAGGGAGGTGATTGGGAAACCAATCTTGGAAAATCCATTTATGAACCTTCTATAGTATCCTTCTAGGCCCATAAAGGATCTGATATGAGATACATATTTTGGGGTAGGCCAATCCATAATGGATTTGATCTTGTCAAGATCAAATACCATTCCTTCTTTAGAAATAACATGGCCTAAGTAATGAACTTGGTTTTGGAAAAAGTCACACTTACTAAACTTAGCATGGAGTTGATGTTCTCTTAGCACTTGAAGCACTAACTTGAGATGTTCTTCATGCTCTTCCCTACTCTTAGAATATATTAGGATATCATCAATGAAAGCCAACACAAATCTATCCAAGAAATTACTAAGTACATTATTCATTAAGCACATAAAAGTGGTTGGTGCATTTGTAAGCCCAAATGGCACTACCACAAATTCATAGTGCCCATATATTATCCTAAGGCTGTTTTGTGTATTTTTTCATCCTTAATTAGGACTTGATGGTATCCAGACCTCAAGTCAATCTTGGAGAAAATTGCAGCATCCATTAACTGGTCAAACAAGTCATCAATCCTTGGAAAGGGATACTTATTCTTAATGGTCATCTTATTGAGTTTTCTATAGTCAATGCACAACCTGAGTGTGCCATCCTTATTTTTCACAAACAAATATGGTGCTCCCTGTTATGGGACTTATCGGTAAATGCAGACATAAACAGATCTCCCTAGATCCACCTAGATCTAGAACAAAACAAGACAGGACATGACACTTTCCCTAAGCTCTAATCATTTAGTTTACTATCAAACGAAAGATAAGCGATATACCATTTAAATATTGATTCCTCTTGTCATCGTCATCCTAGCTACACAAAAATTCTCCTGTGATATTAGATCTAAAAGAGAACACAAGCCAACCAAAGTGAAAGAAAAATATCATACTCAAAGAGAACCTAAGTATGTGATCAATGAATCATACAATAAAATGAGATGAGTCTTATGGGAAAGAAACATATCACTGTATTATAAATAATTAAAGTGGAGATTACAACCAAATCCTTGATGTTGCAAGGTCCTGTTCTGATGACCCTTTGCTCCAACACACACACTTGCTCCAAACTTGAATGAAGAAGATCCACAATGACTTGATGAACTGAAATGAAGCTCTCAAGAATGATCCAATGCATAATTCTCCATGCAATCTTAGCCAAATTCAACCTTCATTAACCTTAATTCCTTGCTTAAGATTTTCCATGAGAAATCCCTCCTTATATAGGGGAAAGAGAGATGTTTAAAGAGATTAGGATGATCCCACCAAATCAGAGAAGCGAGTAGGATCCAAACCATACGAGTGTCGCCTCACCTTCTATAAGATTCCCTTCTAGAACTTTCGTGAAGGTCGACCTTTTCTTATCCTTTTGTCATCGTCACACCCCATTTGTAGGGAATACTATAGAGACATTGCAAAATA
>JASDQU010247240.1:16198-32780 GCA_032191745.1 Picea mariana
CACTGTATTATAAATAATTAAAGTGGAGATTACAACCAAATCCTTGATGTTGCAAGGTCCTGTTCTGATGACCCTTTTCTCCAACACACACACTTGCTCCAAACTTGAATGAAGAAGATCCACAATGACTTGATGAACTGAAATGAAGCTCTCAAGAATGATCCAATGCAGAATTCTCCATGCAATCTTAGCCAAATTCAACCTTCATTAACCTTAATTCCTTGCTTAAGATTTTCCATGAGAAATCCCTCCTTATATAGGGGAAAGAGAGATGTTTAAAGAGATTAGGATGATCCCACCAAATCAGAGAAGCGAGTAGGATCCAAACCATACGAGTGCCGCCTCACCTTCTATAAGATTCCCTTCTAGAACTTTCGTGAAGGTCGACCTTTTCTTATCCTTTTGTCATCGTCACACCCCATTTGTAGGGAATACTATAGAGACATTGCAAAATAGCTTTAGGGAAGACTGCGATGAACAATAATTATTGCACCCTACTTATGATGCAGCCTGTGACAACCCTCCTTAATAAGGTTTTTGGAAGAGAAAGCCAATCACCTTTCTCATGAAGATATGTTCTTTTGGGAACATGAACACATGCTTTTCAATGGATCATTTATATGAACAAAATAATGTGTAACAGAATTACCCCCAAAGTATGAAGCTAGAAATTGTGACAACCAAAATACTTTGTAAAATGTGCGTGTGTTGGAAACAAGGAGTGAATTAGTCAGGAACCCGGAAACAGTCAAGCATTAGCATAATAATATACCATTTTCCGAGGTAGGAATTGCCATACTCAGATTACAAAGTGTCAAATGAGTCATGGCTACTAAATATACACTATGGATCCATGTCATCGTGAATCAACATAGCCACCCAGAATACACTGTGGATCTATTCTTTAAAGACTTGAAATTCTGACATAGCCACGAGACATACAAAATGGATCTATGTGTCAATACAAATCATGAATACTCCATCACAGCCTGGACCAGAATGGTTTGACCCAGGGTCTTCATTTCCACCATCCTAAGTACAAATCTAACCATGCGATTACAGGTGCTGAAGTCGAACATGGTAGAAACCACTTGATTACTGGTCAATGATGAGAATCGTTAACAAGTACGATGGAAATCACCATTGATGTCAATGACTCCCAAGGTACCCTGGTACAATCCAATGAGTGTGAATAAAGGAATTGAAGTCGAACACTCGAGGGAATCTTCTAATCAGGGGCCAATGATGTGAACCCACTGTCGAAAGCGAAGAAACCTGTCATTGAGGCATGAAGGGTCTAAGGCACCGAATGATTTATAAGTCTTGTTCCTGGATAATGAGATGAAGTCGACAGGAAGAGACTCATTACAGGAGGGCCTTGATGTATCCCTCATTAATGAAATGAAATAAGTAAGATATTTGATATAGAGCAGAGCATGAAATGATTCGGAACTGACATAGGGAATACTGATGTGGTAGAAAATTTATAAATGTAGATGGCCGACTCGATAGGAGGCTTATTAAGGATGGAGTTCTCTTGAACATATGAATGACATGAAAATGGTATTGGCAGCATTGACTCAAGGAGGACCCAACATATGGACATGTGGATGTCAAACGAGAGACGAATGGATTTCCCAACCTGGATGCAATGATGAAATGGGGTGTCATGTTCAAGAGTGACTATTATTGCCACTAACACGGATACAAAGACACATTTCTTTCCCAAATTATCCCCCACCATCTCTGGCAAGTACCTCTTTATTTTTACACAAGCTTGAGGAGGATAACATATGCTTGTTGATGTAAGCTCATCCTTCGAACAAGTCCCTCAGATTGTGTTTAACGAACCCTAAGAAGGAATGGTTTGGTCCCGTGTGGGTCTTTCGATGTTTGTTTAACGAGTCCAAAGAGAGAAAACTCAGGGGTTTTTCATGTTTAGAGAGTCTGAAAAACACTTAAAGAGGACTCCACAAGTTCCTTTTTCGTAAGTTAATTTGATGAGAACGAAAAAGTGATAATCTACAACCCATCGAATGTTTCCTTCAAATACTTTTACGAGCGTGAAAAGAGCAAGGTCGCTCGACAATATTTTCATTTTTATGGAGTGTGAAAAGAGCTTAGAGGATACTCGTGGGTTTCGTTTTTTGTGTTACCATGACGAGTAAGGAAAGACGAAAAAATTATACTTGGTTACCTTCTCATTGATTTATGAGCACAAGGAGGAACAAATACTATGCTCAGAGTTTTTCCTGAAAAACTCTAAAAGGATCTATACAAATGACAAATGTATAAAAGAAAAGCCAGAAGATGTATCCTTGTTCAAATTCCACTCCTAGGTTTCTCATCTGCGAAAAATCAAATACTTGTAACAACATTAGAAGTCTAGGGTTTAGGTGGAATACATTAAAATAATATAAAAACTAAATGGAATAGTAAAAAGTTAATAAATATGAGTAAAAAATTCTTTTTACCATCTCATTGTTACTCCACCCAAACTTTGTTCCCAAAAGCCCCTTTTTACCTCAAACTTCCAGTGCTAATTGCAGGACGTACGATGGACCATTTAACAAACGGACTTCGCAGGACAGGTAATCTTCACCTTCTTCAACTTTTCATGGATTCATTTTCACTTTTCATTGGTTATAAATGGAATTTTAGGTTGCATTTTGTAGGGTACTTCTACCCGGAGGCCGTCGCAGGTGCCCTATATCGTGCCCTGCGACAACCCAGGGTCATCGCAGGTGACCTTTAACTTTTAGTGCAATGACTCCGCACTATACGGGCTAGCTAGCCTAGGATGTGTGCAAAGTAAACATGTTTTTAAGATGGTTCTACCAATAAAAGGTGTCTAGGAGAAAGATGAGGATGATAATGCCTCTTTTATGTTCTATTTCAGGTTTTCTACAACAAATATGTTGGAATGGCGAGAGAGGGAACATGAGGATGAAGATTACTTCACCGGGAATGACTTGGGAACATTAAATGCCCTCTGGCAGTGTGGACTACTAAAATTCTTCAAGATCCAGGGTATGAGGGCCTATTTGAGATTGATGGAATACTTGGTCCATATGTGGGACGTAGACCAACAGGTATTCCATGTGGGGACTCACATCCTTGAGATAGATATCGAGGCTATCTACTTTTTGACCAGGTTGTCTCACCGAGGGGCTCAAGTTACACTGACTAGTAGCAGAGGAGGTGGTGAGCCTATAAGCCATTATATTAGCGCACATTGTGTGTGAGGTGCCGAGAGACATAGTGGAAAATTCGTCGTCCGAGATGTATGTGACTTACCTTTACGGACAATCCTATACACCATCGCGCGTATGGCGGGGAGCGCAACTCCTCATATGGCCCTTCAGAGATATTTTCAGCATGCACTAGAATGCATGGATCCCCGTGTTTTCAACTGGAGTGATGGGGTTCTCAGAAGCATGAAGAAACATTTGACCAAGTGTAGGAGGGGTGACCTGAAACAATTTAGATACAGATCGATTTTGGTGTCCTGCTTCCTGGAGAGGGTTCCAAACTTGCGCCTACAGGTAGAGTGGGGCATACCGACCCCACAAGATCCAAGAATGAAGAGGTGGTGTGACCTTATGGCTTAGCATATGACTAGGCCTATCATCAGGTATAATGACATTTTCTTTGATTGGTTGAGGCCCCAGATGCTCATGGTATATAACTACGCATATGCCGACTTGGATTTCCATGGTGACCCAGACTTGGTTCTAAGTGGGGAAACTTAGGTATGAAGTAAATTTTGTTTTTATAATGTTTTTGCAATTTTTTAATAATGAGATGTTTTTTATGTCTTTAATCCGATGACTAATCAAAAATATCTTTGATGTTGCAGATGTGGGACCTCATCAACCTCCAGGTTCATCTCCCATTTAGAGGCGAGGGGATAGAGTCGAGGTAGCAGGATTAGTCGCAACTGACTACGAGGCCATAGAGTAGAAATTGGAGGGATTGACAGTGGATGTCCCAGATGCCTCCATCGATGAGCTCCTGAGACAATATCAGTGCCATACATTAGGTGTATCTTCATCCATCGGTCGAATGCTCTGTAGAGTAGCACAAGAAGTCGTGCATTACCGTGAGAAACATCCTTGATGCTATATTTGTATATGAAGCCACATGCTTCACATTTTTGACATTTTGGTCTTCGGACAAAGACACATTTTGTAAATTTTTTTATCGTTATATATATGAGGCTTATATTGACTTACTTATTGTATATACAAAGTGTGGTTGGGTTTTATAAATTTCTCAAATGTCTGTCTAACACATAAATAGCCAATGCATATGTTAATGTATTTAGACATCTAGGAATGTGTTGATATTCAATGTAATAAAAATAACGTTCAAAGAGTTGAATTCATAAATATACCCTTAATAATGTAGGAATTTGAATGGAATAGACGTTGCTGAATTGTAGGACTACTAACTGCGAATTGATTCGTACAAAAATACGATAGATTCCAAGTGAAACAATGTCGGTCAATAATTCGATGACTACACTATGTTTCGTGATATTATTAGTTTCACGACCAAGGAAAACACCATGAAGACTAATCAACTCATCTATAGGTGCATAGATTTCCCAAGCAACAGATGCTAAGTTCTGAGTTCTGCAACTAGTGCCATCAACGAAGCCAACGTAGGGTAGTGAGGATACTGACATATGGAAACCAAGAAAATGCAAGGTAACCAACTGAGGTTCGAAACCAAAAAATGAAAAAGCATGCAAGAGTATGATACACTAAAAGTACAAGCACTCATGCAAAAATGACTTAAGCATAGTACTTCTTTAAGTAAAGCCCATTTCGGGCCTCACTCAAAGGGATACCATTGAACAACTCATAATCTCCTTTCTCCAACACACATTTGAAAATGTAAGGACCTCGCCACATGGCCTTGAATTTACCATCCCCTAGCAAATCACGATCCTATTCATATAGGGGAACAAGATCACCCTCAGAAAAAACATGTGGCTTGACATGCTTGTCGTATTGGACTTTAACACGTTTCTTCTGAGTTTCAATAGCTAGGGTGGCATCATGATGAGTTTTGTCTAATTGCATTAAATACAAAAGACGCTCTTTTTCAGCGTAGGATGATATCTTATCTTGTTGTTATAAGTTTGGAAAGCATGTCATTTCTGAACAACAGTGATGCAATCCTTAAATAAATAAAATAAGGCCATAAATAGCCTGCTCATAAGATATTTTGGGTAGTGGCATTCCCAGAAATATGACTGCCACATGCTCTAGAGTGGCAGTCATTCAAAGCCTTCTCGACTTCATCATAAGTGAGACATCATCGAGAAATTGATTCAATATCGCAGAGATAAAGGGTATCTTTGAGAATGATGTATTTTCGATCTTGATAGGGTAGGTGACGACGATATGTACTAGAGATATCGAGCCAGAAAGTTTGAGTCTGGAGATAGATGATGATATCTCCATACCATAGGTCATCAGAAATGATCAGAAAAAGGGATTCATCAAAGAAGGTATCCTCTTCCACATTTTCTGTCTCAGTGGAGGGAAGGTCACATATCAATTTGAAGAAAACAAAAGATTTCTTACACTTATCGCATTCAAAATCTAAGTTCAAATCTTGGATAATCACTATCCATCTGGAGTACTTGCCCCCTAGAAATTGTCACGTAAGGATATGCTACATGGGGTTGTAATCATAAATAACGGTGGTTTTGCATAATAGGGTATAATGATGAAAATGTTGGACAACTTGAACAACTTCCAATGCCAATTTCTCCACATGGAGGTATTTGGTATCAATGGTTGTGAGACTCTGACTCGAATAGTATATCACATGTTCATCATGCAAACATCCTCTTGGACTAAGACCATGGCAATGGTAGAGTTTGAAGCAGCTAAGTAGAGGAAATAATCCTGGCTATAGTCAGGGTGAAACAATAAGGGTGTATGGGTTAAGGAAAGTTTCAAAGCTTCAAAGGATTTGTCCGCGGTATCATCCCATACAAACTCGTAACTTTTCTTAAGTAGTTGAGTGAATCCTTTTATAAGTTCAACGTAATTTGGGATGAAACTACGTAAAATATTTTTCTTCCCTTGAAAACTTTGGAGCTGGCGTAAAGTGGAAGGAGGAGGTAGATTAAGGATAGCCTCAACCTTCAAAGGGTCTACACGAATCCTGTGTATTGACACAATAAAACCAAGTAGTCGGTCAGACTCCACACAAAATATAAACTTGTGTGGGTTTAAGCGGATATGATAATAACGACAATGTACAAAAATGTCCCTCAAATGTGTCGGGTGGTCTTGGAGACGCATGGAATGTGGCAGTAGATCATCAAGACAAGGTTGCAAGATGTGCTTAATTATATCATGGTAAGCATAAGACACAACACATTGAAAATTTGCGCTAACGTTCTTGAGACCAAAGGGTATTTTCTGGTAAGAAAAGGTCCCCCAAGGGAAAATAAAAGAGGTCTTGTGTTGGTCTGTGGGTAAGATGTTAATTTTATTATATCCGAATAAACCATCCATAAAAGAGAAGATCTCACTTCCGGTACAGTTGTCGACGAAGGGGGTTGTGTAATTGTCCTTAGGACAAGCATTATTGATGTCCCTGTAATCTACACAGACACAGATAATACCTTTTTTCTTATTCACTGGAACTAGATTGGATACCCAATCAGTCAAAGCCACAGGATAGATAAAGCCAGCTTTAAGAAGTTTTTCAACTTCAATATTGATAGAAACAACTTTACATGGGTGAACTGGGTGAAGTCTCCGCCGAACTGGTTTAACGTCTGGGTATGTCTTAATCTAATATACAATGATATCAGGATCGATACCTGGCATTTCTTCGTAACTCCAAGCAAAAACGTCACAAAATTATTGGAAAAGGGATTTATATTCGTGGACCTCATTGGTAGAACAAGAGGCTCCAATATGAATATTCTCCATGACTCTAGGTTTAATATATATGTCGAGAGGAACAATAGGTGAAATGTTGCTCAAGTTACCTTCTTACAAAACATCATGTGATGACTCAGGAACTGAGGAAATAACCACAACGGTCAATTGAGTCAAAATTCGTTGGTAACTCTCTAAGCTGTCGCATTCGAGGAAAAGAATGGATCGATGATGTCCATCGTCCCAGGGGGTGTCTTACATGGACATGACTGACATGATCATCTCATCCATAGAAAAAATCATGTGAAATAGATAGGGAAATGAATCACAGAGAGGAGAGGAAAGGGTTTCTGATTGAATATCTTGGTAAGCGGATTCGATCAGACTTAAAGGCATCTTATCAGTGTAATGAGAGTAATCACCAGGGTTGGGTACTACCCATGGGTCATATGATGTAGGGGTTTCATGAATAGTGGTGGATATCATGTTAATAGAGGCAACAAAAGGGGGATAAATATTAGGTGGTGGGATTGGAAATGTACCCATTAAAGTAGAATCTTTCAAAATACCCATAGAGACATTCTTGAAACCAGGGGGTGTCTTCGAAATGAAGGGAACATTGCTAGTACGAGAATTGGAATTAAAGAAGGCTAGTTGGTCAAAAGTAATGATCTTTCCTTGGTGCAAGAAACATAACACATGGAAAAGGATAGACACAAATGCATGCATGGAATCAATCCAATTGCGACCAAGTAAAAGGTTGTAATAAAGGGGTGCATTGAAGAACTCAACCTCAACATTGACTGACTTACCTTCCAACGTAATAGACAATGATGGAAGAACACTGTAGGGTTTAAATCCTGTACCATTGAAGGCCTTAAGTGTATTGTGTGATTCGGTGAGGGTAGGAAAGCCAATGGCTTTCCAACAAGTAACAGACATGATGCAAGTTGAGGCTCTTTCGTCAATAACAGTTCTGCAAATATTCTTCTTTTCAACAACAACTTGTATTTGGAATGCTAACTGAGGAGGAAGCCTTGGAACGTGATCTTCCAAGTCAAATATTATGAGATTAGTATCCATGGAATAAATTCCACCGATGTCCTTTAACAGTTCCTTCCGTTGGGCTGAGAAACTTTTAAGGACTTCGAGAACTGACATCACTGAGGGTGCTTGTGCAATATCTTCTACAATACTGTATTTTTGTGCAACACGAGCGTGACGGTTAAATGCAAACTTTCGAACAATGCCCTTGGGAGGAGGGCGAAGGACTATATCAAGACTCGGTCATTCGATATGAAGAGGACCATTGGAGGTGAAGTAGAGGGAGAAGGTTGAACCAACAGAGGTGGTATATCATCAACTTTCTCTCCGGACAAAGAGTAATCTTTGGCTTGAGTTGCGATTGCAACTTTTTTCTTTTTAGAGTCACCAGTACACNCGAGAACTGACATCACTGAGGGTGCTTGTGAAATATCTTCTACAATACTGTATTTTTGTGCAACACAAGCGTGACGGTTAAATGCAAACTTTCGAACAATGCCCTTGGGAGGAGGGCGAAGGACTATATCAAGACTCGGTCATTCGATATGAAGAGGACCATTGGGAGGTGAAGTAGAGGGAGAAGGTTGAACCAACAGAGGTGGTATATCATCAACTTTCTCTCCGGACAAAGAGTAATCTTTGGCTTGAGTTGCGATTGCAACTTTTTTCTTTTTAGAGTCACCAGTACACATAAGGACATATAATGAAGTAGAAGGGGTAGTTTGGTCATGAATGACCAGTTGGGATTGCTGTTGAGAAGGGAAAGGTTGTGACAAAATGACATGTGTAGAAGGCTTCTCGGTCCCTTAAAGGAACTTAGTAACTTTGGCACGTCTTGGACAATATTTCGTGTAATGATCGTCAGCACATATAAGGAAGGGGTAACAAGGCTTACTTTTGTATTTCTCATCAACGGTTTGTGTTTTGACTTTATCAGATTGTGGAGTATTATTCTTGTCCTCCTTGTTCTTACCCTTTACTTTTATTTTTATTTTTATTCTTTCCGACAGGCGTGGATTGGACAAAATTAACTTCAACAGTCTTACTGATGGAAGGATTAAGAGTATCTTGTGCATTGGAATGATTGGATTTGTGATTGGTGTGACTAGCGTGCGTCGACTAGGTCTCAACGTGGAATGTTCCAATCACACCTTCAACATCATGAGAGGTTGTTGGAGGTTTTAGGGTAGGGTTTGTGGAAGGGCGAGGACCGTCAAGGATTAAATCGTAAAGTGTTCCCATTTGCGAATAAACGAGATCAAGGTACTGATCATGACTAATATCATGCTCTTCAGTGACAACACCACCCATGGAGACATCATGAGCGCTAGGTACAATGAGTGATTTGGTAAACTACTCAACTAAGAGTTGATCAGGAAGAGGAAATTTGATTAAACGTCTTCTTGTCCTCCACTCATGAATGTGATCAGAGATATGAGTGGATGAGGATTGCTTGAAAGAACTCAAAATTCCGGTTCCCATCTCGTAGTGAATTAGCAACTGGTAATGTGTCAGAAAGGCCACGGCTAGGGTGTTAAAATCATTGAATAAACATTGAGGTAACTCGATGTACCATTTTTCTTCCGAACCCGTGAGAGTTTGTTGGAAAAGTCGTAATCTGACAGAGTCATCCATCAAGGAGTTGGATGAACAACACAAATGAAAATTCATAACATGATTATTCAAATATTCTCTTGCTCGACCATCAAATTTAGGAATGTTAGACGGTATCTTGGCTGGTATGATGGGCCAATAAGTAGAATGTAATATAGGATCGTTCAAAATCCTAGACAGGTTAGGTAAATCCAAAGTGGCTAGAAAAGGAAACTGTCGATTCACTTGTGGAAATTGGTAGTTTTGAGGGGGAAGCCCCGTAGGTATACCAGTAGGACCATAAGTAGTCTGCAAATAATTAGATAGTCCTGACAGATTCGGTTGTCGAGGATTTGGAGGCATATATCCCATAGGGTTGGGTTGATTAGAGATGCTCCCTTGGAAAGGAGAACTAGATTGAACGTTCGTACCCCAAGAAAGATTCAAAGAACCCAGATACGATTGATCAAAGTTGGGGGGTACAAAGAGTTAACTTGACGATGTTTCCCCCCAGCTGATTACAGATTTCCTTGGAATGGAAGTTTCCAAGGTAAATGTGGTACCACAGGTGCGTTCTGTCCATAAAGTGGGTTATGGAATCCAACCTGAGGTTTCCCCCCAAGTTGATATTGTGCCCCAAATTGAGGTTGTCCCCCAACATGGGTTTGACCTCCAACATGAATCTAAAAACCAGAAGTGATAGGAATATTGGTGCCTCCAAAAATATTTGAGCCACTAGGGCCAGATCCTCCAAGCGGGGGTGGAGGAGGAAAATATGACCCTCCAGAGAGAACCTGGGAAGGTGTAGGAACAAAAACAACAACAGAATTATACCCAAGAGGAACAAAAAGTCCAAAAATTCTGGATGGAACCTGGGTAGAGGTGGGAAAGAAAGTATTCAGAGCTCTATACCTAGGGGGAAGTGATAGATTCGATCTAGGTGGAAGTGGTGTCCCAATTGGAGCTTGGGAGATAACCACATTTCCAGTAGGAATCGTAGTAGCTTGTGGGACCATAGTAGAATGGACCATCTGAGGAGTATGGATCGAGTGAGAACCAATCAATATTTGGTTCAAAACGATGGCAACACTACTGGTAGTACCAGTGAAATGGTCCAAAGGTATCGTGTAGGTGCCAAAGGTTTCAGGCACTTCTAATACTACAGGTCGATTGAGACTCACTCCTAGGTTACCGTAAAGGTCATGCACTGTCAAATGAACAGAACTAGGAATATAAGTTCTAGTATTGTGAGCCGGGGTCCTAAATGATTCACTATGAAAAAGTGGATTCACTGTGAAAAAGTGGATCCTAGATCCTGCGTTAGGTCCGGTAGATACTCCACTATTATCAACAACAATAATTTCTTCGTCCGAGTTCATGTGAAGTATACATGCATTTGGACTAATAGGGGGGAGTCTAAAAGCCTCTAAAGAGTTCGAAACAATTTGAAATCCTTCTAAAGAGTGTGTTCTCCCAACTTCTGAAGAAACTTTGTGATCGACCACTCCCTCGAGAGAGCCTTCTGGTGAGTTAGGAGGCAAGGGTTGGTAATCCTCCAGAATTTTTGGGGGTATCCCTTGCATCCTACATGAATGAAAAAGGTTGATGTTGCTCGAGATAAGTAAACAACGAAATAAATCTATGGACGACTAGAGAAAACAAACAACACTCACTAATAAAATCTAGGAATCAAACCAAGAAAACAAACCTTCTCATTTCAAAGTCACTAGTTGGTGATGAAATCCAACGTCGTGAAATCAAGATAAGAAGGGGCTGGGATAAGCGGGTGTAAAAGTTATGTTGATGACTTGCTTAACGGACTTACACCATGGTGCAAGCTCCCACATGTAATCATGGGTATACCCTCCAAGGAGCCAGAGTGAGTTTGGCCAACGTCGATTCCAGGTACCGTGAAGACTTTCCCCTCCATAGTCACCTCATGTAAAGACCCTAGAGAGATAGGATACTAAGGTTACCAACTACACCAATGATTCCTAAGGAAATAATCAACAGTCTGATCCATGCGCAAAGGCAGGGTATCTAACCTGAAATCAACTTGAAAGGCTTCCACTCATCATTGTGGGTATACCTTCAAGCGACCCCCATAATATGCGCAATATCTACACCAAGACCAACAAAGCAGGGTGAGTAACTCTGCTAGTCTTAATGCGACCTCAGGTTGGACCCTTGTGTGAGAAGGGCTTCCCAGGAAAAAACGTAGCAATTGGATTTGAACTCTCCCTATCACAAGATACTATTGTGTGTTTTGATGCTTTGGAGAGTGTACCTCACAACCTATTCCAAAGCGCTATCCTATCTAATGTTGGTGTAAAATATCCCTAGAAAATAAAAGTTACCAATTAAATTTTAGATTTACAATGTATTTTAGAGGTTGTTGTTTACTCAAAAAGGAGATGGAAGTGAAACTGTTGATGTCGTGACCTTGACCCAATAAAATGAAAAAAGAGATGAATGTGAAATTTTCAATTCAATGAACTCTAGTTATAGTAGGGAGAAGGTATTTTTATTTGAAGTACAACAAGATACTAATTGCAATTCCTTAATTTTGAAAGAACACAATTCCAAATAATCATGCACTACAAATTTTCCAATTTCTTCTTATATTTCGAATGTAAATTTTTTTCTTGTAATAGATTGCTAAAAAGAATAAATGAATTCAATTCTTCCTTTCCAAGATAAAATCAGGGGTATGATGATGAAAGGAAAAAGAAACATAAAAAAATCAAGACACTCTCAATACCATTCCCAAATCAAAATCACAATGTAAACAAAATCAAAGAGACAAGAAAAACTCTTGACATAAGAAAGCAAAAAGTGTTTCTTAATCAACAAACAATCTAACAAATAAAATGAAAAAAAAACTCAAGACAATCCAAAGACCCTTTGTCCAACAAGCACTCAGACGAAGATCCAAGATTATATCCTTGTGACAACGAGTATGAGCAAAAACTTGCAAAAATCAAAGAAAGACTTTCAATCACTGAAACCGACTATAAGAAAGCTCCAAACTCAAGAATCAATCAATCATGGGTGCATGAAGTTCACCCCAGGATTTCAGGGAAAATTTGGGTAGCAAAAGTAGATTGACTCACTCCAACAAAACCTACAAGAGTCATCGCAGGCCGAGCATAAGACACAGTGCAACGAGCAAGGATCATCAAAAACCACTGATAGAATAGAGTGTGATGTCTTCGCACTAGAATGGATAAGAAGAGGGAGATGAGAAAGGGTCTAAGTAGGATGTGAACAAGGTACAGTGTGATGAGCTCTGTAAATTTTGAAAATTTGGGAGAAAGACATAAAATCCAAAATAACTTCTAAACCCAGGGAGTCTGAATGGATCACCCACAAAATCAGAGAATGGAAATTATCAAGAGAAGGCAAGATAAAAGAAAATGGGAAGAAAAAAATAAAAAAGGAGGTCGTATCCCCAGTATGGTCACCAATTTTGTTATGGGACTTATCAGTAAATGCAGACATAAACAAATCTCCCTAGATCCACCTAGATCCACCTAGGTCTAGAACAAAAAAAGACTGGACATGACACTTTCCCTAAGCTCTAATCATTGAGTTTACTATCAAAAAAAATATAGGCGACATACCTTTTGAATATGGCTTCCTCTCATCATCGTCATCCTATCTCCAATTTAGTGCTCCTATGATATTATATTTGCAAGAGAACACAAGCCAACCAAAGTGAAAGAAAAATAACATACTCAAAGAGAATCTAATTATGTGATCAAGGAATCATACAATAAAACGAGATGAGTCTTATGGGAAAGAAACATATCACTGTATTATAAATAATGAAAGTGGAGATTACAACCAAAGACTTGATGTTGCAAGGTCCCCTTCTGATGACCCTTTTTTCCAACATACACACTTTCTCCAAACTTGAATTAAGAAGATACACATTGAATTGATGAACTGAAATGAAGCTCTCAAGAATGATCCAATGCAGAATTCTCCATACAATCTTAGCCAAATTCAACCTTGATTAACCTTAATTACTTTCTTAACATTTTCCATGAGAAATCCCTCCTTATATAGGGGAAATACATATGGTTAAAGAAATTAGGATGATCCCACCAAATCACATAAGTGAGTAGGATCCCAACCATATAGGTGCCACCTAACGTTCTAGAAGATTCCCTTCTAGAACTTTCGTGAAGGTCGACCTTTTCTTATCCTTTTGGCATCGTCACACCCCAGCTGTAGGGAAGCCTGCAGAGACATCAAAAACCATCTTTAGGGCAGTCTGCGATGACTAGGCATCATCACACCTTGCTTATGATGCAACCTATGTCGACCCTCCTTAATAAGGTTTTTGGAAGAGAAATCCAGTCAACTTTCTCATGAAGATAGGTTATTTTGGGAACATGAACACATGCTTTTCAATGGATCATTTAGATGACCAAAATAATGTGTAACACTCCCCTAGGAGACACACTAGTATGAATGTAACCTTTTTCTAACATCTCCTTTATCTGTAGTTTGAGCTCAACTAGCTCTGGTGTACTCATTCTATAGGGTGCTCTAGATATTGGCACCGCTCCTGGTACAATTTCTATTGAAAAGTCAATATCTCTTCTTGGAGGTAGACCTGATACCTCTTCTGGAAACACATCGTTATACTCTCTTAATATGTGATCATCCTATAGGCTTGATTTATTGTTCTCAATAGAGTTCAACACTTGTATTGCATACAAAGGACATCCTTTTCTGAAATACTTATTCACTTGAAGGGTTGATATTTGTCTCACTAAGACATGCTTTTGAATTCCTTGTAGGGTTATTTTTCTCCCTTCTTCATCTTCACACTCCAAAGTTTTATTGTAACAATCCAACTTGGTTTTATGGGAATCCGACCAAGCCATGCCAATCAATAGGTCATAAGATCCTAAAGGGAGCATTTTTAGTGTTTCTTGGGTGGGTAATCCATTCATAATGAATTAACATACTGGTATTACCTCTATTACATTTCTTTTGGTTCCAATGGCTAGTTGTACTAGCCATGATCTAGCATGTTTTACTTGCTGCAATTTACATTTATCAATAGTTTGAGGGAAACATAACTCATATTAGAACCAGGGTCAATTAAAATGGAAACTAGATGGTTGGAAATCATACCTTCCATATCCACCACTGAAGCTTGGTGGTCAACTTGTCTATTATCAAGGGATGCATAATTTGTGGCATGCTCCTAGCCACATCATTGACTGTGGTAACCTCCTGGATGTTGTAGACACTCCTATTGTCCTATTGCCTATGTGGGTAGTCCCTCAACATATATTCTTCTCCACAACCCCAACATTTCAATGGTTCTCTCTTTGTATTATCAATCTTACCTGAGGCTGATCCAAAGGGTTTATTACCACTTTGAGAAGGAAAATTCCGCTGATAGACACTTTTAGTAGGAAGGCTCATCTTAGAGATTTTCCAATGATTCTTAAATATTGAGGATTTAAACCCCTTCTTATTGAATCCTTATGAGGTTTTGCCTTATTCTTGAATTGCTCATATAAATACCTTTCCTTCCAGATAATGCCTTCTAAAGTCTTTGTTTCATCAAATTAAATTCTATCTTGGAAGGACTGAGGCAATCCACTAATAAATCATTTCATATTTACCTTTTCATCCTTTATGTAGGGAACATACCTCATCATCTCAAGAAATTTGTTGATACATTCATCTATTGTGATTTGTCCTAGCTTGAGTTCATAGAAATCCTTGGTCCTCCCATCAAAGTATTTTTTCCGATAGATACTTCTTCTTGAAGTATTTCTCAAATTGTTTCCATGATAAGTCCTTCTTATGGATTCCTTTCACAGTCCTAAGGTCCTCCCACCAAATGGAGGCCTTTCCGTTCAAGTTGAAAATGACTATTCAGGACTTTAAGTTTTCACATTAGTCATGGACTCTGAAGTACTTCTTCAAGCTAAGTACCCAAACTTCTGTTTCTTCCCCTTTTTAATTTCCCCATTGAAAGTCGTTGGTTTCAATTTCTTAAACTCTTTAGGGTCATGGCTCTTGGAATGTTTCCTCTTCTTCCTTCTCCTTTGGGAATGTGAAATAGTCTCACTACTAGAAAATTCCTTGGAGTTGTCAGTTTCCTCACTAGAAGATTCTTCTGTTGAATGTATTTTGGCTCCAAGTTGGGCCTTCTTTGAGGTGCTCCTCCTTGTGTGGCCACTTTCAGGACCATGATTTTATATGTAATATACTAGATATAAAAAGTATGCAGAACAGAAATAAAATGCTAGAAATGGCAGAATAACAGTAATATAAACAGCATAATATCCACAATAACAAAGAAATGATATAAGAATAACAACATAAATAACACTTTGATTCATAAAGCAATGTTCACGGGCCTCTTCGAGGGGGAAACCTCCAGTCGAGCAGCGCTCTGTTACAATAATATCCAAGCTAGGGTTTTCATACCCTCGACCCTTATTTATACTAAATACGTCTATCAAGAGAAGCATCTAGAGGAAGATCCTTCTAGAAGCAGAAGCTTCTATTAGGTCTTCTTACATCCTCCTTATTCTATTTTATTGAAAGGCCTTATTAATATTGACCTTTATTACATATGAATATATTGATATACCTATGTGCGGGTTAGGACCCTAACATGTCCGCCCCTTTAAAAACAACCTTGTCCTCAAGGCTTGAGATGTGGAGAATGGTAGATGGTTCCCAAGTGGCATCTGCTGGAGTTGTATCTTTCCACTGGACTAGCATTTCCTTGATGGTTCTCTGACATAGGCGACGCTCATGCTGGTCCAAAACTACTTTTGGCTGTAGCCAAATGGATCCTTCTTCAGCTAACTCGGAAAGGTTGGTTTGAATTTGGCACATAGTTCCAATCACCTTCTTTAAGCATGAAACATGAAAAACAGGATGTAGCTTCGACTCACTGGGCAGAGCTAACTGATAGGCGACTTGTCCCACACGCTTGATAACTGTATAAGGACCATAAAATTTGGGCGCTAGCTTCTGACAATGCT
>JASDQU010247242.1:0-11079 GCA_032191745.1 Picea mariana
GTTAAGTGCTTTGGTTTCTGTTAGATAGAGTTAATTGTTTTCTGCATTATTGTTTTCATGAAAGAGTGTTAGTACTGAGTCTCTGTTTGAGAGTAAGGGTCATGTTCTCTGATTGCAAGATAGTTGTTCTTTCCCATTGTAGTATTATTTTTAATGTAATCCAGGATTCTTAATTCATCTTTAAAGAATTGCAATAGGGGAATTGCTTTCCTGTGATTTAATTCAGAGTTTCAGTTCATTCAAGCAAGAATAAATAGTATGAATTTCTTTACTATAACATTGAGTTCTTTTGGAATTGAGCATATATAGTGTGTGGCTATCTTTGAAACAAAATACTTCCCTGGGTTGATAATTTATGTTTCACTTAGTTGTTTAAAATTAATTAAGCAATTATAGTGACCAACAGGACTGATTGCCACGTGTCATCACCAGATGGATGCCAAGTGTCATGATTGACGAGAGCGCCACATATATGAACTGATGACTACCACACACTTTGGCACTTCATAGCTTGGGGGCAGTATGCCTGTAGATTTGGAGCTTTGAAGTGAACGACGACCGTCAATCTAGGGAGGACACGTGGCAGGGATCTGTTCACTCTAGGAGAAAACATTATGGATGAAAAATGAAGTGAGGAGGCAGAAAATACTGAATTCTGGAGTCCCGAAGAAAACTACCACCATTATATTAGGATAGAAATGTGACAACGATCTGTGGACTTCAAGGGAAAAATCTCCAGGTAAAAGCGAGAGGAGAGGAGCTAAAAATCCTGAAGTTCGGATTCCCAAAGTAAAATTTTACCATCCGATGGAGAAGGACGTGTGGCACTTGATTTGCAACTCCGAGGCTTCTGGTGATACTGCTACCAAGATCAGTGGTCCTTGCTGGTTTGAGATCAATGGTCCACAATTATTTTGGGAGTTCCAGCTTCGACTCTTCGAGACTTTTAAATGAATAACTCCCACAATCCTTCGAAGTGCCGAATTTATGAAATGAGGGATCCTCCTCCACATGTCCTCTAGATTTGGACGGTCGAGATTTACTTCGGGAGTTCGGGCTTCGGAATTTTTCTTCTTCTTTCTCACAAAATCCTCCAAAGTAAATCTTTCAAAGTGTGAGATCCGTTGACGTGTGTCCTCAGCCTTCAATGGATCATATTTACTTCAGGACTTCGGCTCCTATGCCTAGTAGTTAATCCTTGAGCTACTTTGAACTCCCTATCACTAGAGAACCGTTGATCTGAACTACTCCTGGGTTCTTCGTCGTTGAAAATCGAGCCTGACTGCTTGTTTATGATTCAAGCCTAAAATGGACTTCTCTGAATGTTGTTCTTTGTGCTCAAGGCTGATATCTGCATAGACCATGGACTTGGTTGTCTTGTGACCTCTTGACAACTATATGTGATAACATTGGCTCTACAGGGGATGATATGGTCCCTGTGAGCTACCAAGAACAAGCAGTTCCAATGCCTTAGTTGTTGGGTTGTGGAGTAGAGCTCAAATACATCCTGTTGAGGACCACATGCTGATATGTACACTATCTACTTAAAAAAATTCAAACACACATGCTCCTGAAGGAGCTTATTTATGTACAAACTTACACTAACTGATTTTTACAAAGTGTTAGGTGAAAGCAAACTTCCACCAAAGCCATTCAAGTAACCTCCTAACTCAAAACTTATTTACTTTGTCACTGATACACAAAGGATAATGAAATTGTGACAACAAATCGGTTACATTCTTCAACTTTCCTCCTAGTGCTGAAGGTAAGATAAATTTGGGAGGCTTCAATACATGGAAAAAATGCAACTCCATGTATTCCCCTACAGGGTCATAAAATAGGTGACAAAACTTACGGGGTTGGTACCGGAAATCCTGGTCTACCTTATAGTTGCTCACATATGATTGAATGTCTATGGCCAGCACAGGTGAGTGAAAGGTCTATGCAATCTACTAATCCACCTCTCTTTTTGCTTCTCTAGTAACATATGTTAGCTGATGGCAATAAATCTCATCATGTATATCAATCAATGGATGCTTCTTGTTAACATGATGCTCATTTATAAGTGTTGGAGATGAGATAAGTTGCACACTTAGCTCTTCCATTTCTCCTTCATGGCTCTCCCAAGGATCAAATCCATAATTATCATATACAGGAACCATGCTACAAGGTTCCAAAGAAGCCATGAAGAAGCTCTGCTCTTCATTATCTTCACTGGGATATTCATCAAAAATTGGTTGTTTTTTGTCAGTATTTGAAATGACTTCTTCATTATAAGCGGGACTGCCAAAAGGGTAAAATCATGAAGATGGGTAACACTTTTGCTTGTTTTATGACAAAAAAAACTGCATTTTCATAAGTTCTTCAACTTTCGGCATACAAAAGTATTTTTTTAATTTAGAATTTCACTTTACAGTAAAAACAAAACTTGTGAATAATTTTGTTATATTTCTAATGACTATTTTTCAATTTTTTTTATCAAGATTTGATATGTGAATTTGACAATTGTTTAATAGTATGTTCCTTAAACATGAAAGGAATGATAATGAGTTATTGTTTTCCACAACAATGTATCTATTATTAAACTTATGTTTTTAAGAAATGAAATATACTGCAACAATCTACAGAGACTCTATTTTAATATGACTATAAATTTGAATCTAACGGATGAATATTATAATTTCTAGAATTTTTTTAAGTTGACCAAGATGAAAACGTTGCATATTTTAAACACATGTTTTTCTACACCTTGTATATATCTTAATTTTTACTTAAAAGTAAAATCTAAAAATACCCTTTTGAAGAGAACATTTTAACAATTATGAATATAAATTTTCCATAATTTTTTGTTGTGTATTTTTAGAGATATGGATCTTTCATTTCACCGAATCATAATCTCACCTAAAAATATGCAGTGATTTTTTTATAAAATTAAATAAAATTAGATAAAAACAATGAAAATGAAAACAAATTATACCCAATGAAAGAAGATTCAATTTTAAAAATGTTGGTATCGATTCTCAAACTAAATTATGAGTATTTGTAGGAGTCCACTACCTCTAAAGATGAAGTAAGATGGAGAGAATTTGCAGTTTCCTGCAAACAGTCTCATTTTCAAGTTTTCGGCCGAAATATTCTTTCGGCCGAAACCTAGTTTTTAACGGAATCCGTTAAAAATAAACGTTTCGACCGAAAAGTATTTCAGCCAAAATATGCTTACCACGGGAAAATAATTCATCCAAAAAACATTGTACATGAATTTCGAGGGCACCGTTAAATTTAACGTGAAAATTTTCGGCTGAAAGAAACATTTGTTTGGCCGAAAAATTGCCACTAGAAATTTTGGAGACCCGATTGTCATGAAAGTGTTACCCAGATTCATGATTTTACCCAAAAACATTTTTTTCATGAACAAAAATATCCTCTACATTTTCTTCATAAGAGCAACAAACAAAATTTTCATCTAATGTAGATGAATAGGGAAGAAAAAGAGTTGACTCCTCATCCAAGGAATCTGCTTCATTCTCACAGCCTTCATAAGAATCAACTATATCTTGAACACAGTCTTTAAACTCCTCACAACAGCTATGACAAATTAACTCAGAGGAATAAAACTTTTGATAATGCATATTGAAAACTGCATGAAACTGTTCTAGGGAGGAGATGCTAGCAGGGGGGAAGGATCGATGCCACTCATGAGCATATTTGTATAATGAGTACATGAACATATTCATTAATACATCCTCATGATGTATTCCCCACCGATGCATGAGTTCATGAAAATCAAGAAGATGCTCTGTAGGGTTGTCATCTCTATGTTCTCTAAATACGATCAAAAAATCACCCCAGTCATATATAGTAGGAACAACATTTGGAAAATCAGGAACAAAAGAGAAATTAAAAGGAGAAAACCTTCAAGCCAAAATAACTTCCATATGAAAATATGAATTCTTGAACTTATGGATTCGCCACTAGATTCTTTAATCATGGATTCGTCGGGTGAATGATATGCAGTCTAAATGTGTCTGGTCTTTGTTCACAATCAAATATCATATATAATCGTTGTTGTTCTCCCAGAGAAGATATCTTCACTTCTGTCCTCGGAAATGGCGCCATGAATGTTGGCACTAAGATTCGCCCTCAGACTCTGAGAGGATAAGCCAAGTACCCATCAAAATGTTTGGTGGACGTTGGTTTTATGAGTGGAGGTCAAATGGACAAAACTCAGAACAAGAATGACTTTAACACATAACTGGAAATTAAATGCATAGGGAAATGAGGTTCTCATTAACTTCAGTCAGTTATTTGAGTTTAAGGGTGAGTAGGAGGAAGACTTAGTGAGAGAAGTGGGAAAGTTTGCAATGAGCATCCGAATTTCAAGTAGCTTGGTGAAGAAAAACTCAGGCTCAAGAACACTCTTGAACTCAAATTTCAAACAATGAAATATGTCACACCAGCATAATAATCAAACATACATTATCATGCAACTACAACAACTCGACTGGATCCTCCATGTCCGAGCCTTTCAACATAAGGGGAAATAAGGTAACAAGGAAGATGACTAAAACTAGTCACAACACTACTGTAATCAAACCTACATTACAATAGAACCACAACCCTCGACTGGATCCTCCATGCCCAAGTGTTTTAGCACAGTTTAAACAAAGAGATGAAATAAGTTGAATTCTATTAATCCAAAAGTCTCAAATTTGAAACATAACTAGAGAACAGTTCTGGCATCAAAATTACACAGTAGGGAGCTTAGCTCAACCAGTTGACAACCTTAACAAAATATTGAACTGATCTATTTATACTCAGGTCAGTCCACCACTACCAAGAGTGTGATCTGGCCACTCCATTCAAATTATTTCGTCTATGCCTTCATCTGTCAGACTGTTCATGTATCTTCCTATCAGACGCAAACTGAGCTCAACATGGGTATGCAGGAAAAACCATCCATAGGGGTACCTTGGGCTGACAGTTTTGTCTCCACGACTAGATCCTCCATGCCTTCTATTTAAGGAGTGAGTCAAGGTTTTAACCACAACTCCTTTTTCATTAACTTCTTTTTCTGGGGATCACGATGGGGCTTAATGTCTAGGGAGAGGCCACAGGCTACTCTTGGATTGGACATATTATAAGCACGTGATTGTGGGGCCGTCGAAAGAGGTTTGAACTCACACCGCTTTTGAGCCCGCAATTCACTACCTTCCACCACATATATTTTTCGCTATACCATGGTTTCAATTGTAGGACCGCTCAAGAATTTTATCATTCAAGCATGTTGCATCCTCGCAATGAAACGTGGTCATTGATCTGGTCACGATATGCGATTTGGGCGCTCCTGCTGAATTTAGCGCCACCGCTAAATTTTATCCACCTCCCAAATTTAGGATCATTCTAGCCGCACTGGGAGATGGCACTGAACAACAACACTTCCCGGAGGATGATCTGACATGGCAGCCTTACATCATTATGTTGACATGTCATAAAAAGAGAGGTGACACATGCACTTGGAAACAAGAGGATGATATGCTTAAATGGGTCTGGACTGAGTGCCATGTGTCATCTCCAAATGGATTCCAAGTGTCATGATTGACGAGAGTGCCACATATCTGAACTAATGACTGCCACACACTTTGGCACTTCAGAGCTCGAGGGCGGTATTCCTGTAGAGATGGGGCTCCGAAGTGAACAACGATCATCGATCTGGGGAAGACAAGCGGCAAGGATATTTTCACTCCGGGAGAAAACATTTTGGATGAAAAATGGAGCGAGGAGGCTGAAACTCCTAAATCTCGTAGTCCCAAAGCAAACTACCACCATTATATTAGGATGGACATGCGATAATGATCTATGGACTTCGAGAGAAAACACTCTGGGTGAAAGTGAGAGGAGAGGAGCTAAAACTCTTGAAGCCCAGATTCCTAAAGTAAAATTTGACCATCCAATGGAGAAGGATGAAACTCTGGGGCTTCTGGTGATACTGTTGCCAAGATCATCAGTCCTTGTTGGTTTGAGATCAATGGTATAGAATTATTTTGGGAGTTCAGGCTTCATCTCTTCGGGACTTTTAAATGCATAACTCCCACAATCCTCTAGAGTGTCGAATCTTCGAAATGAGGGATCCGCCTCCACGTTTCCTCGAGATTTGGATGACCGAGATTTACTTCGGGAGTTTGGGCTTTATCATTTTTCTTCTGCTTGCTCGCGCAATCCTCCAAAGTAAATCTTATGAAGTGTGAGATCTGTTGACACGTGTCCTCAACCTTCAATGGCTTAGATTTACTTCAGGACTTCAGCTAGTCTGCCTAATTATTAATCCTTGCACTACTTTGAAATCTCAATCGCCTGAGAGCCGCTAATCTAAACTACTCATGGTATTTTCATCATTGAAAATTGAGCCTGTCTGCTTGTTGGTGATTCAAGCTCAAAATGGACTTCTTTGAATGTTGTGCTTTGTGCTCAAGGCTGATATCTACACAGACCACGGACATGGTCATCCTGCGACCTCTTGACAGTTGTATGTGATAACACATACCATTTCTAATGTGTACCATACAATGCCAAGGAAATGCATACCATACCATACCATACCATTTTCAATTCATACCATACAATGGCAAGGCAATGCATACCATTGCCAATGCATTTCCTTTCCATTTCCAATCCATACCATACCATATGATACCATACCATTGTCAATGCATACCATACAAGAAAATGTGAAGGCAATGCATACCATACCATACCATACAATGCAAGGCAATGGAAAGGCAATGCATACCATACCATACCATACCATAACATGCAAGGAAATGGAAAGGCAATGCATATCATACCATACCATACCATTTCCATTTCCATTGTCAATGCCAATGCTAATGCATACCATACCATACCATTTCCAATGCATACCACACAATGGCAAGACAATGCATACCATTTCCAACACATTGCCTTGTCATTTTCAATGCATACCATACCATACGATATCATACCATTGCCAATGCATACCATGCAAGGAAATGAAAAGGCAATGCATACCATATCGTACCATACCATCCAAGTAAATGGAAAGGAAATGCATACCATACCATTTCCATTTCCATTTCCATTGCCAATGTCAATGCATACCATACCATACCATACCATTTCCAATGCATACCATAAAATGCCAAGTCAATGCATACAATTTCCATTTCCATTTCCAATACCTACCATACAATGGCAAGGCATTGTCATTGCATACCATACCATACAATTTCCAATGCATACCATACAAGGAAATGGCAAGGCAATGCTTACCATACCATACCATACCATTTCCATTGCCATTGCCAATGTCAATGTATACCATACCATACCATTGTCAATGCATACCATACCATACCATACTATACCATACCAATGCCAATGCATACCATTAAAGGCAATGTCAAGGAAATGTAGGAAACGGAAAGGAAATGGCAAGGCAATGCATACCATACCATACACGGCAAGGCATGACAATGTCATGGTGTGGAAATGGCATGCCATGGCATGGATTGGTAGGCATAGCAATGTTTTCTTGAATATTCTAGGGCTTGATGTATTAAATATTCTAGGGATGTTATGTGTCATGTTGCATTTCAGCAAGCATCTATTATCTAAACCCTAGTTTAGACTTGCATTTGCATCCCGCTTTCATTTAATGATTACTTGTCTTAAGGGTTGTTATATTTATCTTTTTGTAACTTAGCTAATATCATTTATTGGCTTGGAAATGTTATGGCATGAAAATGGAAAGTTATATTTATTTTTATATAGGTTAAATTGGGAAACTACATGATGAGGCATGGGAAGATACATGAAAATGGTGGCTTGAAAAGGCATGGAAATGACATGTAAATGGAATGGCATGGAAATGGCATGATATGGAAAGGCATGGAAATGGCATGGAAATGGCATGGCATGGCATGGCTTGGAAAGGCATGGCAATGGCATGGCATGGAAAGGTTTGTCAATGGCGTGGAAATGGAAATGGCATGGCATGGAAAGGTTTTTTAATGGCGTGGAAATGGAAATGGCATGGCATGGAATGACTTGGAAAGTAATGACAATTGCATGGAAATGACATGTCATCAATAGGTATCTAATATTGGGTTTGGGAGGGTCCTTTGTCTCCTTGTTTGCTCTAACCCAAAAATTGGGTAGGAATGTAAAATAAAATCTCATAGATGGTGAAGGGAAAATAATAATGGTTTCAAGTCTCCCTAGAGGAATTTTGGTAGCATAGCATTGCTTTCTATAGTGTGTCATGAATTGTAACCTCAAAACCTTTATTTGTAGGTGGAAAATGATACCCATTCTAAGATCTATTTTCCATGTGAACTCTCTCGTTTAACAAAATTTACATATAACCACTATACAATTTGAACAAACATGTGCATTAATGAGTCATTGACTAGTATTTTTGGTATTTATGAAGGGTTACACATAAATCAAATGATTTTGTACATATCATGCATAGAAAGAGGGGAATAATGTGTGTTCCCTAGAAAATAACATTGATCTGAAATTGTTAATTGATGTACAATTATGTAGAAGATAAATGAGAAAATTTATTTCTATAATAAATTATTGTAATATGTCATTTTTAAGGTCACAATATTTTCAAGTCACCACTATTTGAGTGTGTATTGTCATTGGATTTAGATGGATATCATTCAAGAGGTAGTCCATATTGTTGGTTGTGAGTTAGAATATGAACATCCACAACATTCATGCAAATAAATCAAAAGGAATGATCTATCGATGATGTAGAGATACATGGTTAATTAGAAAGAAATGTTATTTGAGAACCACTAATTGCTTATGGATTTAGATCTTAGAAATATTTTCCACCATAAGGTATTCCTTAATGCATAATGAAAGTATTTATAATCACTTTAGAAACAAATCAAGGGATTAATACACAAAATTCATACACTTTGGAACTCAAACACTTTGAAATTCATATATTCATCAACATCAAATGTGGAAAAAATGAAATTCATAAAAAAAAGTGCCATGAAATGTGTGTGTGTGTGTGTGTATACTCAACATCATCTAAATTGTACATTTTTTACAAAATGGAAACTTGTGCCCAGTATACAAAGTGACAACAAGTGCCCTAACATAAAAAACATTTATATCGTGGCCTAGATACAAAATGGCAGTAGTTGGTAAATCATTGACCATTTCCAACCTCGCCACCCTCAAGAACATTATGTAAATATATCTTTCTTCTCTTTCTCAAGCATGAACCTCAATATTTTTTAGGCCTGGGCATACTTTGACACTCTGCAGACTGCACAAAGAATAAACAATGTTATAATTTTTTTTCATCAATGAATTAATAGACACACAAATTCATATTTTGTAATTTAACCTACGACAACTCACTGCATATGAAACTGTCAATCATGAGAGTGTTACCATCCTCTGCGATCCCAATCTCTCTAAAATTCCACCTTGCATTAGTTACAAGGATCAAGTCAAGAAAATCAAACAAATATGCGTAAAAAAAATCATGAAACGTAAAAAATTATCATCTATGCATTATCTCATCGTGAATATCTCAAGCATTAATGGAGATTCACTGGAAGATGGAGTAGTAGGTTGTACAAACTACTCCGAGACAGCCTCTATTGTGACAATCTCTATCGATGGGGCCAAAAGTGGTGGTGGGGGTGGGTGGCAAACAAGTGGGATGTGATGGACCCTCACATGTTGTACAAGTGATTCCAATGCCCTAGGCCTAGAGAAAGGCAACCCAGAAGAAACACCCAGGTTCCCAGGGGGTGAAATACTAATATACCTAGAAAATATATCGGCATCCTGCATACATATGAATAAAATTGAACTATTAGTACCAAATAGTAAAATTCAAAAACATAAACACAAACAATTTGAGAATTATACAATATTGAACTTGCACATGATACCTATGACATTGGTGACTTTTCCATCCTAGATGGACATTCCCCAACATAACCTAGTACCAAATACTGTAGAAACAAGAGAACATATAAAAAATATGAGGATGTCATAAAAAAAGAAATGATTATGCTAAATCTATCAAATGTGATACATACATGTGTGTACGGTGCACCCAATGAACATGAGGCCTCTATTGTTGCATCAGTGGTGTGGATAGGAACTAATGCATCCATAGGTGTAGAGGGTCTAATGTGGGATACAAGAACTACAAAAAAACATACAATCAAATATATATATAAATACACAAAATACAAAATAATTATATAATAATGAAGAACATAGAGAGGGTTAAGATACTAACCTCATCCATGAAGCTATGCTATCCACTGGGATCTATAGGCCCATAGAATATCTTCCCACAGATCGAGAAACTATTAGGTTCACATGGACCACTGATATGTCCATGTTTCCTCTCCTCACTTTACTCTCCTATGCATGTTGAAGCTCCAACTCCTCTATCAATGTCACTTCTAGGCACCTCCTGCCGAGATAGTGCAACAAAGATATTGTGTTATAGTAGGCTATGAGTCAATGATGAGATGGCTAGTTGTACTTGTTGCAATTTCTATACAACAGGAGTATATTGGGTAGGGGGGGTTAGGTATTCTCCTGGGGGGATGGGGACTTAACTCGGGGTCACGCCTGGCATGCTCTCGGTCTTGTGCAGACCCTTGACCCACCCCATGGAATTTACCAATGTCAAATTAGTTGACATGCTTACTCATAATAAAATCATCCCATAAATTCCTCATAATATATAACGGTGTTGGCACATGCCAATTTTTGGAAAGAATCAAAGCAACGCTGGAAAATAATGAGCACGCAGAAAACAAAGGAAAATAGGGAGAGCATCAGAAAAAGAGGAAAATCAACACCGAGAAAAGAAGTTACAAAGTGGAAAAACTACTGTGGAGCAGTTGGAAAGTGGACAAGCATCGACTTGGAGAATGTTGGAAGATTGGTTGTTGTCATTGATGTCAACCCTAGTCATGGGTTTTGGACCAGAAGATTGATGAAGTTATTTGGACATGAAGGAAAATGAAAATAAAGATACAA
>JASDQU010247242.1:11179-26123 GCA_032191745.1 Picea mariana
TCAAGGGGAAAGTGGACAAACCTAACCCACTTAGGGTTAAGGTTTTTTGTAATGGCTTTGTCCCATTTTTGTATATAAGTAGAATGTATTAGGACTGTAGAGGGGTTTGGTTGTAGAAGTGGTTGTTGTTTTTGTTGTTGGTTGTTGTCAATTAGAGAGTGTGAGTGATGGAGATGGAACTATTGGAGAGGAAGTCCTAAGTTTTGACTGTCACGATCTATGGAGATAGAACATAATTGCAAAAGAATTATACAATGCACAACACTAGATTTTGCATGAATATGAATAAAGAGCCAAAGCAACAAATCTTTGTGGACATAGCCCATGAGGGGTGAACCATGGTATATCTGTGTCATGTGCATGAATGTTTGCATTGATTACAATTATATTTAAGTTAATGAGTTATATGATAAATATGATAAAATAATAGATGGAATAATATTGCGCAACACTGAATGAATATGTATCATTGCTTATATGTTGTGTCAATGGTAAGAGTTAGGATCAGTACAATAAATGGGAATTTGAGCGCTAGGAGTTGAGTAGATATAATTCCTTTGAGAGAGATACACATCCCATCCCATGGTTGCAGACACCTGAGTCTTGCGACCATGCATTGAAGCCATCTCGGGTGAGACTGTGCAGTGAAATTTGTGTGTTGTGTTTCCTTCTAGTATCCAGAAGGCCCAATGGTCGAAGGGTTGTTGGTAATCTTATAGTTAGAACCTTGGTCAGCCCGTAAGTAGCCAACAATGGTTTTGTTTCCGATTGGAACTCAAAAGATTAGATCAGGAGGGATGTATCATGTAGTATAACACGAGGGTTTAAGAAAGGGAATGTTTATAGGTTGGAATCCCATGAAAGCATATATTGAAATATCGTTGACAGTTCAGTAACTAGATTTTTCCCACAAAGATAATAGAATCCCTAGGTTTAATCCAACATAGTACTTGGAAAGATACGTATTCACTGAAATACATGAAATTTTCTTTAGTGAGTTTCCCACTCTATTGCAGGATTGGATAACATGGTTGAAAGATACCCATCCGAAAAATAGATTTAGATAAGTGGAGTGGATAGAAGAAAGTATATTGAGGTTGAAGAGGGTGAATAACAAATTCATGTGTGCAATAGATTTCTAGCTAGACAACATTATAGGGGGGTATATCATTGAGTTCCTAGTAGATACATAGAAGTATTATAGTGTAGAAGAGTAGGATTTTCTTAAGGGTCCAAGGGGAAGGTACATCAGGTCATTGTACACATCGATCACGCAATTATTGCATGATAAAGGGGTATTAACAATGGAATCAGACAACTAAACTACCATGCATGCATGGGGGAGTTAGGGGAAACCTGAGGAAGGTATGGGATGGAGGGGGAAATGGATAGAGAAGATCTAATTAAAGATAAATATCCCATTATGATGGATCAAGAGGAGATCCAAGAAATTATCCAGAAGGCAGGAATGACGTGCAGTGGAAGACCTTACCAGTATAATCTTAATAGGAAGAAAAGAGTTTTAGTCGAGAGGGAAGGCTTGGAGAATGATGAGGAAGAGGTAGAGAATATTTGTGCTGTGAAGAACATTGAAGAAATATTGCATGCCACATATGAAATAAAGACTATAGGAGCGATATATAATGTGAAAGAAAGTACCCCTGTTCAAATCCAAGTCATATTAGAACCTACAACCCCATGTACGACTAACACATCAACAAAGAAAGATTTTTTTAGAGAACCAGTGACTGACAGTCAAAGGAATATAGGATACCAGAATAGAAGTGAGGGTACTAGTGGAAGTACCAGCAGAAATACCAGTATAATTTCAAGTCTGAACAACAGTACACAGATAGTAGTATCATGCGAAGTAGGTACAACACATTCTACAATGACGGGCATAGATCCAACGATAAAATGACCAGAGTACCATGGGGATGGAACATAATACCCAGAGAATCACCCATTCATGTGTGAGTGAATATGGGAATAAAAAAGAATCACTGATGAGGCAACAAAATTAGCACAGCTAGAGATAAAATTCAGAAATTGTGCGTTGGATTGGTACATGAATCAAGTAGTAAACAATCCAAAGGGTGCGTCGGGAATAGTAGAAGAGATCAAACATGCACTGATCAATGAGTTTCAGAGGCCAAAATAAGAGTATTAGTTTATGAATGAGATGATTGAGGTTAGATAGAAAATAGGAGATTCTGTATGGGACATCGATCAGAAGTTCAAGACATTGAAAGGTAAGCTGAAGTATCTCATTTTTTACATGCGTCACATACAGTTGTTTATAAATTCTTTGTTACCATAGTTCAAATATCCATTAAGACAACATAAATTTCAAAACCAGGAAGAGGCACTTCCAGTAGCAATGCAATTAGAGGAGAATCAGTATAAGAAGATAGATCCATTTATAGAGGAGCTGAAGGAATACCTAAAGAACTTGACAGTGTAATTAAACTAGAATAAAAGTAGGGACAAAAGAGAAATAGTGTGGTGTACCCTATGCAGATCAGAGAGACATCACAAGAATGAGTGTCTGATGTTTTCACAATAATTTGGAGTAGGGATGCCAAATCCATTGCTACAAGAGGGCCTTGGTGTGAAATATGTAATACACATGGGCATGATCCTTGTCACTTCCCTATGATGTAGAAGTATAGTACAAAATGGTAGAGTACTTTCTATAACTTTTGTAAGTCAATGGGACATGAAGACAAAAATTGTAGAAATATGGAGTTAATGAAGGAAAGAACCTCATATGCATATAGGATGTAGGCTGAGTTGATGTAAGGATAGACTATGCCACAATTTGGTAATGCGCAACAATTTCAAGCAGTTCCACAGTTTCAACAACCCCCAGAATATAATCAGGCACCATAATATCATCAACAAAACATGAATCCACAGGGGAACAAAGGAGGATTCAAAGGTACAGGAAGAGGATGAATGGGAAGAGGTAGAGGGCCTACTATCTACCATAATTGTCAACAACAAGGACACTATGCAAGATATTGTCCTCAACCAACAACATGTATGTACTGTCACACAACATATCATGTGACATAAGAGTGCTCGAAGTTAATGACAAAGATCCAGGATAATAGGAATCTAAATAACAAAAATTCTCAGTGGATTTTTGTAGAAATAAGGGATCCTGGGAGGAACATCAATATAGTGACTAGAGGAGGAGAGAAGACAAGAGAAGATGCACATGACCATAAGAAGGAATATCATTGTTGGATTTAGAAGAACACCCAGCCATAACAACATTTTGATGAAAAGAAGGAGAAGGAAACATTCAAGGAAGCAAAGGAGTTCTTGAAGGAGAATGAAGCCTTCACATTGAATACTACACCGAGGTATGATACTCCTATTTTTTATATGCCTTAGTCTTTGGATCATACTTACATAGGAGAGCAAAGAGAGAAATTAAATAACTTAAAGGATTTTATGGAATCTTTCTTTAAATTAATTAATGATAAGAATGCCATGGATTTGTTTAAAAGTATTCCTGATAAATATAGCATAGAGGAAGGGGTAGGAACATAACCAAAGAATATTAATCAATTCCATAGAAAGAAAAGAACTACCAGAGAGTTTAGATTAAATTCAAATTTAAGAGACTTTAACATGGGAAATGTTATCCTAGACTTAGGATCAAATGTCAACATTTTTCCAAAGAAGACTTGGGAAGCAATGGGAGAACCTACACTAGGGTATTACTATATCCAATTGAATCTAGAAAACCAACAGAGAGTGATTCCCATAGGTATATTGAAGAGTTCAATAGGGGATCTAGATGGTGTGCACACCACAACAAACTTTGAAGTGATGGATATGGTGGATGAGTCTATACCATTTCCAACACTATTGGGAATTGATCGGGCCTTTGATAATCAAGCCATAATTAATTTAAAGACTAGAAAGATGATATTTAAAGCTGGGAACTTTAGGGTAGTAGCACCTTTAGATCCCTCAGATTGTGAAAGATATGTAGAACCTATGACTGACAGTGTTCTAGAGGATGATGTGAACAAGTTGTATAGGACTACTACGCGAGATGAAGACTATGTGAATCCAACTGCAGATGGAGTGCTCAGTTGGAGGAGTCTTAATTACATCATGTCAGATTCTAATATTGGGGTGTAAAATTAGTATAAAAGATTGCATGAAGTCTCTACTAGGAGGTGCACCAGAGTTACACGCGCAGTAAGATGGGTTGGGACAGAAGTAAGACAACTTCCCACATTTACTAAAGAGGGCGATCTAGAAAACTTCCTGACAAAGTTTGAATTAGAGGTTTTGGATAGTCATATATTACTAGTGTTGGATATATCATTGAGGGATACACCTTCATAATGGTGGGGTGCACATAAGAACGTAATTCAGGACTAGTATCAGTGTAAGCTACTGATGCACATAATATTTGGTAGGAGTCAGCAGGATAGACCCGTACAGAAGTATGACAGAAGAGGGAACCCAAGACATCACATAAATGATTGTGTCACTAAATGGAGATTGATACCACCAAGGGAATGGACGTATTACTTTATTCATACATTAGAAGGAATATCTAGTAATTGGTACAAGGATCAAGAACTGCGTAGAGAAACTGCAAGTTGGGGAGCAGTGCAACAAAACTTTATTAGGACCTTTGCATTTGAAAGTGAGAATCCATGGGTGGATCTAGAATTACAGAGAAGAAAAACGAATATATTTCAATATTATGGGGTAGATACAGTGACAGTAGACAAATATTTCAAAAAAGAACACTTGAACAATTGGTTTATTGTTATAAGGCCACAGAGGATGAAGAAGCAGAGGAAAACTCACGTGACATATAGATAGTAGAAGGGGAAGGATAAAGAGGGTTGGAAGGACCTTTGTTACGATGAGAAGAGTTCACTACACCTATGAATATTAAAAAGGTCAATATTCAGATTGAAGAGAAGACCAAGATATCCAACATTGGGGATTACTGGGACAATGATACAATGGAAAAAATAACTGAATTAGTGTGTGAGTATAGTGATTTATTCCTAGCCACATTTTCAAATATGAAAGGGGTATAAGGAGAACTTGGAGAAATGAAAATACCCCTTAGACCATATGCAAGACCAGTTAGCCAAAGACCATATAGATTAAACCCTATTTATAAGAAGAAATTTAATAAGAAATTGACAGAATGTTAGAATCAAGAATCATAGAGCCTGTGGAAGAATAAAAATGGATTAGCCCAATGATGGTCAATGAAAAGAAAATTGGAGGGATTAGAAAATGTGTGGATCTAAGGAAATTAAATGATGCATGCCTGCATGATCCTTTTCCTACTCTATTTACAGATGAGGTTTTAGAGAATGTGGGAGGATATGAAGTGTACTCTTTCACAAATGGATTTTCAAGTTACCATTAAATAAAAATTTCTCTGGAGGACAAGTACAAAACCAAATTTGAAATAGAGTGGAGGTCATATCAATACATAGTAATGTCATTTGGTTTAAAGAATGCACCAGTAATATTTTCCAGATTAGTAGTAGCTGTATTCAAGGATTTTATACATAAATTTTTAGAAGTTTATCTGGATGATTGGACAGTATTTAGTTTATTGAAGGACCATGTAGAAATTTTGAGGTTAATGTTAGAAAGATGTAGGCAATGCATATTTCCTTGAACATTGAGAAATTTATATTTGGTACACCATTTGGCATCCTACTTGGACATATTTTATGCAAACAAGGCTTGATAGTAGACCCTGCAAATATTGTTGTTATTGTCAATTTACCACCATCAAAGTCAGTGCACTAGTTGAGAGAAACATTGGGCCACATGGGGTACTACAGGAAATTCATAAAGGGCTATGCAAAGATTATTGCACCCATGGAGAAGTTACTAAAGAAAGACATCATGTTTCAGTGGAATGATGAATGCCAAGAGATCTTGGACATAATGAAAGAGAAGATGGTGACAACACCAATTTTGAGCTTTCCAGATTGGACAAAATAATTTCATGTGCATGTGGATGCTTCATCCATTGCACTTGGAGTAGTTTTGTCACAACCAGGTGAAGGAGACATTGATCACCCAATATCATTTGCCAGTATAAAATTTTATGAGTCTGAGCAGAACTATAATACTATAGAAAGGGAAGGTTTGGCTATGGTATATGCCCTACATAAGTTCAAACATTATTTATTGGGTCAACATTTTAAGATTCTTACAGATCATTCTGCTTTGAATTACCTAGTTAAAAAGTCAAATTTAGGGGGGAGGATCTATAGATGGATGTTATTGTTCCAGGAATTTGATTTTGAAATCATAGTAATATCAGAGAAGATGAATGAAGGACCATATCATCTGTTAATAATTATTGATGGAGAGGAGAAAAATAACTTGAAGGGAAATTTTCTTGATGCTAACTTATTTTCTGCTCAGATTGTTGATGATTATTTTGTAGACATTTTGGATTTTTGAGCACGGGAATGGCTCCCAAGGAATTTACTGTCACACAGAAAAAAAAGTTGGTAGTGCGCATTGCAGACTATCAAATGATTGCAGGTCATTTATACAAGTTAGGCGCAGATGGAATTCTAAGAAGATGTGTGATGGAGCATGAACGCTCCATGGTGCTAGAAAAAGCACATGAAGGGATAGCTAGAGGGAACTATGCAGGAAATCCTAAAACACAAAAGGTGTTATGTGTAGGCTTATGGTGGCCTACAGTACATAAGGTCACAAAGGAATACTATCAGAACTGTGATGTTTGTTAGAGAGTGGGAAAACCATCTAGAAGGGATGAAATTCCACTTATTCCCCAAGTAATGTTACATGTATTTGATAAATGGGTTGTGGATATCATTGGACCAATTAAACCACCAACAAGGAGATCAAAATCCAGATGCATCATCACTGTGACAAAATACTTAACCAGATGGGAAGAAGCAAGCCTAGTGAAGGATTGCAGCGCAGAAAATGCAACGCGGTTTCTCTTTGAGAACGTGGTGACCAGATTTGGATGTCCTAGAATTTTGTTGAGTGATCAGGGAACTAATTTAATTAATAGTACAATCATATATTTGACAGAATAATTCGAGATACATCATCAGAAGAGCATACCTTACCATCCCTAGGAAAATGGTACAGTACAATATTTTAACAAGATTCTAAAAAATGAATTGACAAAGATTTGCAATGTCAATAGGGATGATTGGGATTTAAAGGTATCATCAGTGTTATTGGATTATAGGACTACATGCAAGAAAATTACAGGACATACACCATTCAAACTAGTGTATGGGAAGGAAGCAGTGGGTCCATTGGATTATTTAGTACCTAGTCTGTGCATTGCAGCAATCACCAACATGAAAAAATAAGGTCTTGCACATGAAAGATTGGATCAGTTGATGGAACTGGAAGAAGACAAAATTTTAGCAGGATTTCACCAAGAAGTACAAAAAGTGAAGGGCAAAGCTTGGCATGATAGGCACATAAAAAATAAAATATTTAAGGAAAGAGATTTAGTTCTCCTTTATGACAACAGGTATTTACAACACCCTGGGAAGTTCAATATGCACTGGTTAGGGCCTTATCAGGTAGACTCCATCACAAATGGAGGTGTTGTGCAACTGAAATATCTTGCAAGGAAGAATATCAAAGGACTAGTGAATGGCAGTTGAATGAAGTTGTATCAAGACAACTGACCTAACAACCTGAGGTAAAAACAGAAAGAGGAGGTATTATTGTACATATTGTATATAGCAGATGTTAGAATAAAAAGACAAAAATTCATAAAAAGAAGAAATATAACAAAAAGACAAAAAGATAGGAGAATATTAGAAGGTTTCTGATGTGATAAGATTGTTAGGATTAACAGTGTGTCACAGAAAAAACAGTGTTGAAAACATTGTGTGCTGGAAAGCAGTAGAAAGGTTCAAAAAGTGTAGCGCACAAGAAAAAGTGAAAAAGTGACAACTGTCAGTGTGAAATAGCTATCAGTACATCGTCTCTCTATAAAGTCAAAAAAGGGGGGAAATGAAATAATTTTTTTTTGTTGCTAAGGAGAAGAAAAAAGAGAGAAATTTAATCACGAGAGAGTGATATTTCATGATAGCAAGTGGATATTTATAGTTCAGTAGTCTGAATTTTAGTAGGATGTCACCACCGAGAGTTGGAGCATCGAGTAGGGTTGGAAAAAACACAAGAACCAACACTCAAGTGGTGAAAACAAGGATAGAGAACATGCTGACAATCCTGGATGTCGATGAAATTCATATGCTAGACTATGAGCCTACTGCCACGCAGGTGGAGGAGGAACAAAACCCAACATAGGAGGTCAAGCAGCCAGAGTAAGATGCACAAAGAACATAGTCTGACACATCAAGAAGTAAAGGGCCACAGACCGAAGAACAGGCCATGGGTCTGGAGCAGCAGGGCCGAGAAGGTAGGGGCGTCATCCTCGTGGGAGAAGAAGAAAGTCCAGGTTGAAGGTAGTGCACAAGGTGTATAGGGCGCACATGTAGAGTTGGAAATAGTAATTCAAAAAATCCTTGATGAAGTGAAAGTAGATGATGAAATGATAGGAGGGGTAAATGGTATCAGGTTTTCTGACCATGATGTCACAGATGTCGTCAAATTCCCAGAGTTTGTGCAACAAAATTATATGGATTGCAAAGGAGAGGGTCCATTAGGTGCGCCATTGTTGGAACCTGTGCAATAGATTTTGGGACTTTACAACACAGTGATCATGAACCTGTTAGACATACATCATTTTGGGAGTGATAAACACATCAATGGATGTGTGAAACAACTCCTAGAAAGGGTGCATGGAGGATTTTTTTGGATGGATAGGCCAGTGCCTATCAATGTAGATTTGATAGCAGTAATAACTGGGTTGCCCATGGATGGGGAGAAGCCAAAGCAATATTTGGAGCATAAGACAAAGGAAAAATCCATGTTCGATGAGATTGAGGTGAAATATGGCACGGACAAAGGGAATAGGGCGATCAAAATCAGTGATATCAACGATCTCGCGACGATATTTTCACAAGGCTGCTATGGTGCAAACTAATGCACAAGTGCAGGAAAGAAGAAGTGTCAACAGGAGTGGTAGCAGCTGCAGTGCAATGCGCGAAGGGGATCTCGATGAATTGGGCCCCATACTTGCTCAATTCCTTCCTGGATGACTAAAAAGATACACATGATTGGGTCTTTGAGTTCCATTATTTGTGTTTACTCATCCTCATTGCACTGATAGGGTGGAAAGAACCAGTGTATAGAAAGTACATACAAAAAGTAGGAAAGTGTGGCGCAGCCCGCTACACTTCTCTTAGCAGCACAAAATATCTAAGGAAGAAGAAGGAAAATAGTGATGCCTTTGTGCGGTACCTATCATAGATCCAGGAGCTAGTAGTCAACACCTGGAGGATTTCACCAGAGGTAGGGGCGTCATCCTCGCGGGAGAAGAAGAAAGTCCAAGTTGAAGGTAGTGCACAAGGTGTATAGGGCACACATGTAGAGTTGGAAATAGTAATTCAAAAAATCCTTGACGAAGTGAAAGTAGATGATGAAATGATAGGAGGGGTAAATGGTATCAGGTTTTCTGACCATGATGTCACAGATGTCGTCAAATTCCCAGAGTTTGTGCAACAAAATTATATGGATTGCAAAGGAGAGGGTCCATTAGGTGCGCCATTGTTGGAACCTGTGCAATGGATTTTGGGACTTTACAACACAGTGATCATGAACCTGTTAGACATACCGCATTTTGGGAGCGATAAACACATCAATGGATGTGTGAAACAACTCCTAGAAAGGGTGCATGGAGGATTTTTGTGGATGGATAAGCCAGTGCCTATCAATGTAGATTTGATAGCAGCAATAACTGGGTTTCCCATGGATGGGGAGAAGCCATAGCAATATTTGGAGCATAAGACAAAGGAAAAATCCATCTTTGATGAGATTGAGGTGAAATATGGCATGGACAAAGGGAATAGGGGGATCAAAATCAGTGATATCAACGATCTCGCGATGATATTTTCACAAGGTTGCTACGGTGCAAACTAATGCACAAGTGCAGGAAAGAAGAAGTGTCAACAGGAGTGGTAGCAGCTGCAGTGTAATGTGCGAAGGGGATCTCGATGAATTGGGCCCCATACTTGCTCAATTCCTTCCTGGAAGACTAAAAAGATACACATGATTGGGTCTTTGAGTTCCATTATTTGTGTTTACTCATCCTCATTGCATTGATAGGGTGGAAAGAACCAGTGTATAGAAAGTACATACAAAAAGTAGGAAAGTGTGGCGTAGCCCGCTACACTTCTCTTAGCAGCACAAAATATCTAAGGAAGAAGAAGGAAAACAGTGATGCCTTTGTGCGGTACCTATCATAGATCCAGGAGCTAGTAGTCAACACCTGGAGGATTTCACCAGAGACTATCTAGGAGTTTGGAAAGATATCAAAGTTTGAGGCCACACACCACAATATGTGGTTACAGGAAAAAAGGGATCCGAAAAAGGAGTGGTTACCGATGAGTTAATGCGTCACGACGCAGGATATACAAATGCAGGTCTAGGAGTCGCCTGAGACATGGAAGGTGCCCATCAGTCCAAAGAAAGGGCTGACAGTACAAAATTAGGCGTGGGATAGAACAACCCCTGCACATGAGATAGGTAATAATGGCACAAGTAAAAAGAAGTAGCCGACACAGGGCCAGGTGGGAGGAAGAAACCCACCTACAAAGAAGCGAAGGAAGCATAAGAAACCACAGGGTGGCTCCATGGAGGATCTACCACACATAGAGATGGCACCAAGAGATACAACAGAAGAGGTTCGCACAGAAGAAGTATGAACAGAGACACATGATATACCCATGGAGGAAGAAATTGGGAAGGAGAGATGAATGGATACACATATGACATAGAAATATGAGCCATTAGATTCCCAAAGAAAGAGTACAGAGGAGCAATCAAGTGGCTCCAGGAAGAAGGCAAAGGCACATAGAACACCACCTCATACATCACTGACAGCAGATGATGTTGAACTAGTAGCCACAACAGTCAAAGATTGACTATCAAAGGTGTGGGAAAATAATGAGAAGCACAGGGCTTCGATTATGGAGCAAGTACAGGAAGTGAAAAATGTGTTGGAGCAGTTCAGGATCAGGGAAGAGAAGCCACAAAAAGATAAACTAGCGAAAACTAGGGAAGGAATGCTTGTTGGAGAAAAAATGCAAATCACAGTGCAGGGGAGCGCCAATTTTATCATAACACCTGATTTTTTTTCATTGACGAGGAGGAAACACATAATCACCTAAAGGAAATTGAGACATTGGACTTGGCGTTGGCCAAGATCCCAACAAAGGTGTAGTATAAATTAAAGATTAGTGTCACGCAAGAAATTCAGTCCTGGGAAAGGTCTGATGCAACGAACTTACAGATATTGCAAGAAGAGAAAAACACATTGAAGGAATAAATCATCCAATAAGAGAAGGAATAGAATATAGTGCAACAAAAGGTAGAGGATATGGAGAAACACATAAGAGAAGTATTTAAAACCATCCTAGACAGTATCTTCTAGGATGAAGTATCTTCTACGGAGAAGATGAGGAAAATAACACAGGCCTTGGAGCAATACAAGAGACAAATAAAGGAGATGGAGGAGCGTGCAATACCCAATACTCCTCCAAAATTCATAGTGCAGCGAAAGAAAGATGCAACAATATTTGTAGAAAACATAGCGCAGGCACTACAATGAATAACATAGTTGTTGGAGAAGAGCACCCAGCTATGAACACAGCTCTTAGAATATGGGACCTTACAAGAGCTACAAGGAAGGCAACATAGAGTGCATGCAATAATGGAAGATTTAAAACAGTGACATAAGACAATTCCACTGCCCGAGAAAATCAAGATTGTTGTATAGATGAAGAGCCTACAGGTAGAGGAGAAATTAGTGCAGGTGCAGGCAATCTCAAGATAGGCTCAATATGGCAAAACTAAACATAGAACATATAGGCTTGGAGGGGGGACAAATATTAAAAACCCTAGTCACCAAAAAAATGGTAGAATCCATGGCCAAAATGAGCAGTCGGGCTCAAGATCAGTACCAGGAAATAGCTAAAATGTATGAAGCGATGACACAATCAGTGAAAAATGTAGGAGTTAGTGAGTAACTCAGGACGATTCATGATGTCAGTGTTGGGGGCTTGTTGGAATAGGCCAATTTTTGGAAAGAATCAAAGCAGCATCACGAAATAAGGAGTGCACTGAAAATAAAGGAAAATAGGGAGCATGCCAGAAAAAGAGGAAAAGAAGCACCAAGAAAAGTAGTTACAAAGTGGACAAATTATTGTGGAGCAGTTGGGAAGTGTACAAGCACCAACTTGGAGAACAGTTGGATCATGGACTAGTTGATATTAAGTCAAGGGGAAAGTGGACAAACCTAACCCACTTAGGGTTAGTTTTTTTGTAAGGGCTTTGTTCCATTTTTGTATATAAATAGAATGTATTAGGGTTGTATAGGGGTGTGGTTGTAGAAGTGGTTGTTGTTGTTGTTGTTGTTGGTCATTGTTGGTTAGAAAGTGCGGATGATGGAGATGGAACTATTGGAGAGGAAGCCCTAAGTTTTTATTGTCACAATCTATGGATATCGAATGTAATGGAAGAAGAATTGTACATTGCATGGCACTAGATTTTACATGAATATGAATAAAGAGCCAATGTTATCACTGAAATTTCATCTACAAATGGTTACAAGAATTCAACATCGTCAAACAGTTATGAGGTCACCCATGGACCAAAATTACCACAAAAGCATTTCCAAAGGGTCAAAAACTATACAACCAATGACAAAATTAAGGGCGCTATGAATACACAGTGCGTGCGCGCACATGCGCAAAACAGAAATGCAGGAATCACGCACATGCACCCGATGCACGACTGTTGTCGCAAAAATCCACGCACCTGAGAAACGACACATTTATGAGAGTGGTCAGCCTCCCACCCACTTCTGGTTCAGCTTCTAAGTTGATTTGACACTCAAATCTGGACTGGATTCAACTGGGTGGCTGGTCAAAGACCTAGAAATGCCCTAATTAGCCTCTTTACACACTACAAACTGGTTGGACAATACCTCAAAGGAATGTTATAAAAAGGCCATGGATGCACTTCATTTTTCAAGGAATTCAATAGAAAAGTTATGCTGCCACTATTCTCTTGAGGAATCCTCTATTCTCACCAAGAGTATACTAGCATCATTGCATTGGGCAATCCATCTCACCCCTTGAGTGGATTAGCAAAGAATTCTTTCACCATTTTCATTTTTATTTTCAAAGTTGTAAGAAGAGCTTATTTGTGGGGGTCCAAGAGCCCTCCCTTGGAGGAAGAAGGGACTCATGGTCCTCTTTCTTCTCAGTGTTTTCTTTCACTAATATCAGCCTTACCATTGGTGACATGGGTCTCATTGTTTCTTTTGTCCTTATGCCCCTATGCTCATTAGTTTAGTTGTTATTTTATTTCTTAGTTTTAATTCTTAGTTGTTCTTTTATCTTTCTTTCTCTAACCCTTTTCCTTATAGTTTTACTGCTTAGCAAACCCAACTAAGCTTGAAAGCACCTCTATTTTGTTCACTAAGGTGACGAAAGAGGCGCAATAGATTGGTGACTCCACTGGGGAAAGGTATCAATTTCCTACCTCATTTGGGTTTTTCTAGCTCTTATTTTGTATTATTTAACTTGTAGGTGCATTAACCGGCCTAAGTCGACCTACCAATCATCCAATTCCAAGTTGAATTGGGAGAATTCCATCTGGAATTTTCATTCACAGCCGTGTGTCACCTGTGCACAGGTTTTTCAACCAACAGACGCGCATCGTGAGCACATGCGCCTAAGTCACAGTTCTGTTCTGCGCACCTGTGCCCATTAGCTCGTTTCAGTCTGTGCACATGCGCTTAGTGTGCCTCTGTCTCCACTGAGACCCGCGCACCTGTGCTAAAATTACACATTGTAAGATTTTTGAGATTTGGGGAAGGCCTTTAGCCTTCTTAAAAGTGATTTCAAGCATAATTTAAGTTGCACCGCACTTAGTCCCCTATTCATATAAAAGGATTAGCCAAAACACATAGGCACCTAGGGGGTTAAAATCATTATTTCCTCTTTTTGCTTTCATTTTCACCACATGGATGGCTTGTTTTGACTGAAAATATAAGTTGGAAATCATTTGTAATCACATCTGACTTGCATTGGGACTAGAAGTTGGATAACAATCGCTTAGTATGCTCTTCTCTCGCGCCTCCAAGCAACCTTGAGAATCAGAAAAAAATTGTGGGACAATTTCATCTCCCTTAAGAAGATTAAAACCTTTAGGAGAGGACAACAACCCTTCTTGGGACTCCTCTTAGTTTATTTTTTCAAACACATCTTAAGATTGTAATGGGCCCATACATGCCCACATGCTACAAAGATAGGATAGTGTTGAAATTTACTTTCTTAGATCAAATCACTAGGGAAGTTTAAAGGTTTTGTAATGGGCCCATACATGCCCACATGATCACAATCTAGGATAGTTTCAAAGCTTTTCTTAGATTAAATCACAATAGGGAGTTAAAGTAATAGTAACGGACCCACATGTCCACATGCTAGCTTCCTAGGGACTTTTGAATTACACAAGGTTGTACCAAAGGCACTTAGTTAATTAAGTAATCAACACTTGTAAGGACCAAGCAAAGTCCACATGCAGCAAGGTGACACCTGATTCATTAAAACATTGGCACACTTTCACTCATTCACACACAAAAGTCACTTATCACTCACATAGTTTCTTCTTGAAACGTGGAGGTCAAAGTAAGTTTCCTTCAAAGGGATTTTGAAACACCCCACCCTTTTTTTTGACGAAACTATCCACTCCCATTTAATTTCAACGAGGTTGGTTCACACCCCCA
>JASDQU010247245.1:0-11741 GCA_032191745.1 Picea mariana
TTTTTTTCCAATGACATGTTTACAAACTTGAATAAATGATTCAAATGACTGCATGATTTGGTTTGTTTTTTAAATCAAAAAAATTATTGCGTCAATTTTTTTTAATTTATTCTTAAAGATTTTTACTAAGCTTATTATTAATATTGATACAAATTAAAATTATGATAGTTAAATCTAACAAAATAATTATTCCTCCAACTTCACCTTTATATAGTGATAATGTCTTTCATATTAAATCATGAAAACAATTCTAAATTAGATTTAATTAATTTTTTAAATAAAATTCTTAGATTAAATATTTTATTAAAGCATGAAAATAATTCTAAATTTTTTATATCAAATATAAAAAGAAATAACAAAATATTTTCAACTAAAGTAACCTAGCAATATTAATTTAAAAAAAAAAAGATAACATATTGTATTAAAAATCACCAAAACAATTTTAAATCAAATTTGCTTAATTTTTTTATTTCAATTTGTTTTATTAAATCATAAAAATAATTCTAAATTTATATTTTAAATATAAAAAGAGATTGAAAATAAGATCTTCCACTAAAGTGGTCATGAAGATAATAATTGTTAATATTAATCTTGCAAATAGTGATAAGATATTGGTTATTAAATCATGAAAGAAATTGTAAATCAAATTTGATTAATTTTTTAAAACAAATTGTTTGATTAATTCATGAAAATAATTATAAATTTGTATATATAATATAAAAAGAAATAACAAAATACCTTCAACTAAGTGATTTAGACGATAATAAGTGTTAACATTAATCTTGCAAATAGTGATAATATATTGCATTTTAAATGTTAATTGGATGTAGCATGGGCACTTATGAGAAGGAGCATTATCCTCCCCACCTAGGTTCAATTCCTGCAAGTGACATGTTAAGGTCCTAATGAGAATATTATTGTAATGGCCTTGATCCCTATGTTGACAAATCATTGAGCTTTCTACAAAATCTGGTTTACTCTAGGTATGGGTACCATCCTCGGAATGAAGGGAAGTGCCTACCAAGTTTCCCAAGATGTGTATTTCATGGAGAAAAAATATTGATTGTAAATGGAAAGATTAATTTTTCATATCCAACATGCCCACGAGGTGTAGAACAGTCGGTGATCAAAGCTTGGAAATAACTAATAATGTCTAAATATCCTTGTTAAACATGTTTGTGGACTCACCACTAATTATACTTTTATTCTCTAACATTATTTGGGTCAAAAATTTCTCTCAATAATGCCATTACATAATTGCAAAAAATAACTAAAACTATGATAATTAAGAATACATACACAATTGACCAATCATAGGAAACCATGATAAAATGACACATGCATGAAAACATAAATGTTGAAATAAAACATGTGCATATCATTATTCCTCGCTTGGCATGATAACATTGTTGTTTTCAAAAACATGATTTAATATTCGTTCATATCTTAGTATGAACCACTAATCCCTATCCAACACATCCGGGTAAAAAATCACTTAGTTGCGGTGCTTTGGGAAAACATAAGTTTGCTTCTTTTCATCCTATGTATTTTTAGAGTCAATAAATAGTATCCCACAATCAAAATCTTCCTTTTCATTACTCTGGTCAAAGGTATCCTACCACATGGACCTAAAAATAACGCACTAGAAATATGATAAATCCACTTGCATGATCTCTTGTATCTTTCCAACATAACTTGACTTCCCTTCTATTAGGTTGTAATCACGGTGGCTAGCGTGACTAGAGTTTTCGAACTTAACCTCCACTCTACAGTGAAGTGTGACACATCTATCATCAACATCCTCGGTGAAAAAGTGATGTCCATATACCAACATAGATGGGAACAAATGGACTTGTAAAAATGTGAACAAGGGATTGTATCCGATATGTCTAGTAACCTAAACATTAATAAAAACATAATACATGTCATAATTCAAATGTGCATTATAAAATGACAATTGACATAGAGATTATTAGAGATTCATTACATCTTATCCCTATTTTTAGTGCATCATCTTCACCATGTAGATAATGATTAGATGCACCATATTTCTCTCTAATATGGTCAACACCTAACCATTGGGACAAATCATTGGCATGTTTTGTTTTAAATGATTAGGATAATGCATGCTTCTACAATCTAAATTATTTTTTGTCATGCCCCATTTCCCTCTATTTTCTTCATACAATGCGTCCCATGATTGCATTTCCACCCCATTGTAAAAAACAAATTTATTGATCACCTCAATTTTTGAATTCGTTGATAATCAAAACAAATGTTATGAGATCAAATAAATATTATCAAGTTCAACATAAACAATTAATATATAATGACAAAATATAAGTGACTTACTCTTTATTGTGTGTCTTTTTCCATTTGTTTGGAGTAGCTTCCCTTCCTTTTTGTCCTCATCTTGATGGTCATCCCAAACCACCCCACATAGAGTGTCATCAATTTACTTGATTTACTCACTAGCATAATAGAATGGCTCATATACTATGTATCCCTCTGCCATAGACCCCTTGAGTTTTTCCCTTTGTCAAACAAATTTCTTCAACTTTTTCATGTACCTCTCTAAGAAGAACATCTAATGACATGAAACCACCCTAGCCAATCCAAGCTCATTAGCTAGGAAAATTAGAATATGGACCTGCAAGTCCATCAAGCTCAAGGGAAATTCCTTCTCAAACATACTGGAAATGTCATTGTGGAATGCTAGCCATGTGAATCTCTTTTGATGTAATCCAATGTACAAATGTAGACAATTTAGATGTATTACATCATAGGTCCTACAAGAAGTCATGCTTCACAAAACCATGCATGAGAAAAAATAACATTACTACAAAATAAACACATTCAAAATTAATTAACATAAAATTGTAAGTGCATAACATATAACCTACAATTACACAAAAAAGAAGCATGTAATCAACACAAATACCCTCAAAAGGTTCATATGTTCATTTGATTTCAACCCCAACAAATGTTTGTTTATGGCGAGGTAACGTCATAGAATTGATCGGTATAAAGAAGGTTTCTTCACACCTAATATAACATCCTTCACCAAAGATAGATCATATTTCTTAAATACCCATGGGGCATCACCTTCTTTAAAACACCAAGAGGGATCAGCCTCTCATCTACTTTCGTTTCTTGGCCAATGTTTACTTTTAGTATTTGAAGAAATAACATCTCTCCTAACTCCCAATGTGTCATTTTCTTTTAAATATATGTGCCTCAATAAATAAGATTAAACTTTTTGAATATATGCATGGGATATAGTAAGTGGGAAATCTTAAGATGCTCCCAATATAGAAGCTCATAAAATACAAATTTGTGTTTCATGCAAATGAGCATTTTCTCAAGATAGATGTCAAAAAAATAGGATCATCTAACATAGGTTCCCCATTTGAATCAAAAAAGTATTCAATTTCCTTCTCCGTCTCGATTTCATATGCCATAAGTCATTATGTTAATGTCATTATTTTAGGTTTACGGTTTCTCTCCAGTTTACCATTTTAATACCCTTGAGAAGTCATACAAAATAGTTGGTATTTTTAGGGAATATGAATCAATTTCTTCCATGGCTATGCTCAATTGAAGGCTTCATACTTCATCCTTGAATTTATAGGGCCACGTATCCTCTATATGATTTATTTCTCTTGAATTTATTGGGATCCACATAAATCATGGCTCACTTCTATGTGAGGCATGCCACTCCTACAACACAACTAATTCTTTGCAACAAAATGTTCTTTGAATCCTTGGGATTATAGGCATGTACCTCAATATATTATGAGGACAATGTGCCTTAACCTTTTTTTAATTTTTGATGCCTTTCAAGCCCACATTCTAAAAATATGTTTGTGTGTGTGTATTCATTTATGTAAAGAATGTTATCATTTGAATAAGCATGATGTTATGTACTCAACACCCGACATTTTTAGCAATTACTTTACCTCTTCACTCTTACGTAGGAGGACATTATCACTTGGAATTAGTGGTCAATATAAATGTCCACTATCATTTTTTTAACCAAAACTAGAGAATTTAATATTATAAAATGGTTGTAGAAAAGCTAAATAGCGAGGGTTACATAGAGGTTGTTGGCATGATTTTCCCAGTATATTGACTAGGCTAAATATCCAAAAAATAGATATTTATATATATCCATAGTTATTACATTCCAAAATTCCATATAAGTATATATTCTTAAAAAGAACCTAAAACTTTTATCTACGTACAAAACATAAATATCAACGAAAAATATAGTTGTTGTTGTCTTCTTCCTATCCAATATTGGATAGATAAGAGTCTTGGTTTCTTAGGTCCATATCTTCCATAATTTGAAGGACAATGTCTTCCTCCTTGAAGTCATATTCAACTGAATTCATTGGCATCTTGTGGTTGGGGGTAGCAAATGAGATCCTCTACTGTGATTTCTAACCATATTTCTTAACATGGAGTATTATTCCTCCAAAACATAAATTTGGTACTAATGTTGAACTACAATGCTCATAATAATTGAATTCTATAAGGTGGATTAATGCTCATTTTCATGGAATTTAGAAGTCACGTAAAAGAGTGAGGTTATGTTGCTTTGGATGGATTCCTCGTGCCTCCTACGAACCTTTCAAAATTTCTAAGCTTCCTAGTAATCCATGGAAAATTCACATATTAAAAAACCACATTGATAAACCAAAACAAGTTCCTAAGGTTAGATGATGAGAAATCTCTTCCACCCATAGAGAATGGGCCAAATAAAACCCAAATTCTAGAGTAGAAGAGGGTGTATCCTATTGTACCAAAGACCACACAGCAGAGGAGCCAAAGCACACAATTCATGGACACCAAAACTAAAGACTCCTAAATGATAAGCACGAAATAGATACTAGACTTACAAAAAAACCAAAATACCAAACACCTAAAAGTTTTCCAAACCCTAGAAAAAAGGATTGACACTGTGTTGAATCTTCATTGAAGCTATGTTCACTAAACAAAAGTTCCAATACACAATCCAAATACTAATGGAATTCCTTACTAAGTACAATATTCAATTTAGAGTATCCTTCCTTGAGGATTTTCTACTTGATCCTCCCATGCAAGACTCCATTATCCCACATTTCCCCTGATAAATCACAAAGGATGGATAACGAAGTCGTCCATGAGTTATTTTGTGCATGAATCAAGTTGTGGGGGAGGTCCTTTCATATCTTGGTCCCTCACATGAGATTGGGAGATGGTGGTGCCATGATATATGTTGTTTAATTTTGATGTAACATGTCTCCATGACCAATAACCTATAAGGATTAAGGTATGGCTTGTTGTTGCATATCCCCATTTTTCCAAAGAGCCCCAATTTTTAGTGTAGTTGTTTCATTGGCTAAAGAGTTGGTATGATGATTATGTTATCTTATAACCTCATAGAATTAGACCTTTTGAAATCTGAAAACATCCTTTTGAATTTGAGCTATAATAGATGTTAATTTGTTAATGGAAGGAAGCGATTTTGAGATCAAGAATTGATTATTATACATGAGTCAACAATAAAGATCAATGTCTTTGCTCTTACTTCATTTACAAGAAAAAGGCCATGATAAAAAGTGCATTCCTTAGTTTGATTTTTTGTGGAATTCCCCAAATCCCAATCAAAGATTTTTTTTAGGTGTCCCTCAAAATTAAGAATGACCCCCCCTACTCCTGCCACCCCTATAAATGTACACTATCAATGAGCATGCATAAAACCCATTTTCTTGTTGATTGTGTTAATAAATAGAACACAAGCAAGACACAAGAACTTGGTTGAAAAGGATTTAATCCATATTCTACTCATCATATTCATTCCAATGATACAAATTTATAGTACATGGATAAAAACCCCTCATAAAGTATATTTTCTCTCACACCAACACCTCTTCAAGAGATAAGGCTAGTAAGAGGAAAGATAGGATCTAATACACTCTTAGGATAAAAACTATATCCTATAATGTGAAATACAATAAGGTGGTGTAGGACCTCTTGATTTTATAGGGAGTCAAGGATAACAATCCCCCCCTCAATAATAATTCTAAACAATAGTACCAACAAGGAAATGAGAACTAGTATCACTCTAAGTATTCAATCTAAAACTCTTAAGTTAAGCCTTGATGAAGATCTACCTAAAACCCATCAAATATGGATGCTTAAAACTCATAGAACATAAAAAATATCACCATGTAAACATGTGAGCCAGAACGCCTGTAATGTGTTCACCAACGTGAACTCTAATATATGATGAGAGTGATTCATGAGAAGTGAATCAACTACAAGTTTAACACATCTCTAAAAAATCCTAACAACTCAATCAAATTCCAAGCACAAATGCAGATAGATCTAGTTTTCCTCTACTAGGTAAAATGACCATCCAAGTGAACAAAATATCCACAAATTTGCTCTCAAAAAATGACACACGTATAGTTTCAATCAACATCTCAATCCTGTATCATGTGTATGATTCAATTGTAATATATTGAACCATAATTATACCAAATAACCATGGAGTAGTAAACTAGGTGTCCCGCTGGAACTGCTCAAATCCAAAATCAATCATGTGGAGGAAAACTTGATCACATCAATGCATATCACATAAAAATACAACAAGTGGTAGAAACCTTAAAGTGTAAAAATTGACCATTTATCACAAGTGATGAAATATTTTCAATGATCTTGTTGTTTTTGTTGTTGTCACCCATTTGGTGTTTTGCTTGTCTAAGTCTACCATCTACTAATTGTTTTTTTTGAAACCTGAACATCATCAACCCCCCATCCCCCCTTGTTAGATTAAAGGTGAGACATCATGGGTTTTCTTGTGGGTTACCCTTAACCAATTCATCATTATATTTGGTGGTTTTGGTTGACCACTAAGAATTTTCACTTCATTTGGTGGTTTCGTTTTACCACTAACCATTTTCACTCATTAAGGTACTCCCTCCCTTAAGGTGCAAGAGAGTTTCATCAATCCACTCCCCATTTGAGGTGAAAGAGAGTACCATTCTCATTTCATTTGTGTACATCCCCCCCTTACGGTGAAAGGAGAGAATATTGAATGGCCATTTGTTGCAAGATGTGTCTTTAATCGAGAGAGAATTCTACAGTAAGATACATATAACTGTTTGGTTGTTGATGACCATTGCCAAGGACTGATCCACCCATAGTGAATCTTTAATCTTGCAAGTTTCTTTAGTGTGTAACATATATGTGATGAATTATTATGCTTGTTGCAATGCTAATAAATATGGATATCAAAACATTTATCATCTATATGACCAACTCAATGAAAATGTTGGCACTTAGCATTCTGATGTTGAACTGGAATAGGTGAAGTTAAAGCTTTTTGAAGGAATCATGCACTATTAAAGTGGATTGGTATAGAATAATCTATAATATGAAAGGTTACTTCCATATCATATCCAAGTTATGTTCTATGTTTTTTTGTTTTTTATTTATTCCTAAGATCTAATAATGGGCTTGGAAAGAGTATGTTAAACATGTTCATGAATAACTTCATCCTCATATGAAACTACATCTAAAGTTGTTTCACTTAGTTGATCTTGTGTTGGTTGTTCACTGGAATCATTATCAAAATAAAATAAAATGGGTTGTTCTGAACAAGAACTGGTGCATAATGTTGAAGATACTTTAGTTGGAGTTCATCATGAAGAAGTTATAACTAAGTCTGAAGAAATTTAACTTTGGCTTGCAAAATGTGAAAACAAGTTAGAACTTATTTAAGAGTTTCTTTACTGATTAAGATTGTGTCGCCGATAGTAGTGAGTATTAAAGTGTTCACTAACTCTAATAATTCTATAATTTTAGCCATTTTAAAGATTGATTGAAGCCTCCTTATGCAGGTAGGTCTGGATTACAATTCACTCAACAACAAACATGGCTTCTTCCAACTCCAACTTGTATACAATTCATTATCGACTTAGAAATTGGATGATGTCGAGTTCAACCAAGAATGCACCCAATTACAATTCAACTTGATTTCGAAAATACAAGTAAAGTTACAAAAAAAGACTATTTGTAAGTTACAATTAATGTTTTTTTTTTATCTCCAAATTTGAATGCTTCATGATGAGGTGAGCCTATAAAGTTTTCCTTTCATTATTAGCTTGATTTTCCCATTTATTTCAATGATTGATGATTATTAATTGAGTGCCTTGATGATCCAGGAGGATCTCGATGGCTCAAAATAGTTTCTTCAGCAACTTACTGTTTTTAGCAGTCCCAACTTCCAGGGCCTAAATGACATTTTTTTCATAATAATGCACATCAATGATATCCAAAGTCTCTTATTAAGCCCCCTAAATGAATCTCCTCATCAATACCTTTAAAATGAGCTATCGTTCACCCTAAACGGAGATTATATGCAAAAGTTACGAACTCGAGAAGTTGATGCACTAACTTACCTCAACTGGGCCCACGTGACTTTTGGCGCTTCATCTCCTAGGGTTAGGTTTTTGGATGTCTAGGGTTTTGGAATTCATGTTTATTGTAAAAATTACTAAAGAGCCTCATTTTACTCATCTTATTGCGAATGAGCGTAGCCGTCAAATCTCTTCTCGGAGATAAGCTTCCACCATTCTAGAAAGCTTGTTTTCAGTCTGCATTTTATAGTTTCCATCATATTTCTTATTTAATAGAAGCCAAGTTTTATTGTATATATGTTATTTTTCATTGTGTTTCTGTGTTAATGTTATAAATCTATGTTTTTATTTTGTTCTACTCCTAAATCTAGATCAGTGGTTTCAGAGCGGTCTGCTCCTTGTCATTTTTTTAATGCATGTCCTCGACGTGGTCAGGGTATAGAGAGTTGGGTCTCGAGCTTGTTTCTCTTGAGGAAAAATTCTCTCGCACACCCAAGAAACTGCCCATGGAGGGCGAAAATAAAGATGACAGGATAGGATATCCTTTCCAAATGTTTCCCAAGGAAGCCCTTAAGCGACAGAGGAACGAGGTAATGGACAACTTTGCACAAATATTTCTACGGTTGTCGACAAGTGATGCATCCACCTCAAGTGGAAGCGTCGTCCCCTTCAAGGTACCGATCAATTTTTATATTCCTATATTTGAAGGTCAAGTAAATTTGGATTTCGTAGATAAATGGTTAAACCTTCTAGAAGGGTATTTTTTTGTCCACAACTTTTCTGATAGAGAAAATATTACATTTTCACTTCTCAACGTCGTCCCCCATGTCCAAGATTGGTTGGATAATTTCTGTGAGCAAAAGGAAATAAAGGGATCCAAATTATTTGTAGTTGCACCCACTTGGGGTGCCTTCAAGGATGCTATTAATGAACAATACTATCATGTTGGAAGTTATGACAACTTGTATACAAGATGGACCACACTGTAGTAGGAAAGAGACCAAACAGTGTCAGAGTTCACCATTTTCTTTCATACTTTGCGCACCAAGATGGGTATCAAATATTCTAAGTGACATCTGGTGCTCAAGTACCATGGCAGTCTGCATAGATACATCCAGATAGAAATGGAATTTTTGAACATCTCATCCTTGGGCACAGTCTATCGATATTTCATTAAGATCGAGCAAAAGATTAAACAAAAGATGTGGTAGTTTAGGTCTAGGAACCCCTCACAGTAGAAGCAGGGTAAGGGAAGCCCCAACCCACAAAAAAAAGGATAGAGAAAATATGGGAAACCTCAATACAACCAGTCCAATCCGATGTGTTGATGTGCTTATATGTTAATGTTCTTAGTGCTTTAATATAGATGAATGATCTATCGATGCTCAGTGCTTAATAACATGGATATTAGATCTAATTGATACACACATGCTTAATGTTGAATCTATTAAGACCTAATCTGTTCCGTCATGCTAAGAACTGTTAGATGTTAGATCTGGTTGGATACTATGATGCTCTGTAATTAGGGTTTGTCTGCGTTGTTACCAAGAACCGAATGTCAAGGAATGTTTACTGCTAAGTGCTCTGTTAAATATTAGGATCACATATATGTTTCCCAGCTAAGGTTGTAGACATCTGATTCGTGCAACCACCCCTGCCTCTACCTCGAGCGAGACTTCATCTACTTTGCAAGTGTTTTTGAAAGGGCCGGTAGTTAGCGTTTTGTTGGTGTGTTGTTGTATCATTGAACCCTGGGTTTTCCCCTGTGCCAACAAATGGTTACGCTGTCGGGACCTAAAACTGTGATTGTTGGGAACTGAGAAAGAAGAAGCTTTGTGCAAATATCTGACCTACAATTGTGAAAGATGTGTGTGTAGATCTCTTGCTCTAGTGTGCAGTACTCTACTTAGTTTGTGAAGCTCTGTGCTAAAGAAAATAAGTCTGATCTAAAGAAAAGAGGTAAGATCTAAACGCTTTGTTCTCTGATAAAAGTAAGAATAGTGAAAAGTTTTAGATATGGAAGCTTTGTGTTCTATAGAAGTAAGATTAGTGGAAATTTTTGTTTCTAAAGTATGGATCTAGGCATGTTTGATAATATTTATCCTAGCTTTAAAACTAGGGCACTGATAGAAAAAAAAAATATTTGATATGGGTAGATCTGATAATAATAGTGAAAAATATGTTATACCTATGTATAGAAAGAATATTTGGATTAACAAATGGATGCAGGACCCTAGAAAGAATTTTTTGCAAATTAACTACTATGATCCTAACGTGCAGTACAGGAAAGGTTGGGGATCATTTAAGAGAAAGAGAGGATTAACCCTTTGTTACAGTTGTAGAAGACCCGAACATCTGGCTAAGGAATGCCCTGGTAGAAAACCTAGTTGCCTCTGTTGCAAAGCTATGGACCATGAAGTTTTGGATTGCCCTGGAATGATTGCTTAGATTGAAAGGATGAATATGAGACAAGAAGACCATGAGCAGATTCAAGCAACTGATATTATGATAGAACCCCAGAAATAATCAGAGAAAGTATTTCTACAGATGAAAGAAACCCTGAATGATCACCGACATATTAGTTTATCAGAGGTCTTTAAAGAAAAAGAATAAATTGAAGAAAGAATAGGAGACTTCGACATTGATTGTGTTCTCGATGAGGAAACATAGGTGAATATCATGACAGAAAGAACTTGGAAAGCTATAGGAATGCCTGCTATGATTCCTTCATTAGGAGGAATAGGACTATTCAAAGGAAAGTTGATAAACCTATGTGGAAAGATTACCCAGATATCTATGAATGCCAATGGAACTTCAACAGAGGAAGAATTTGAAGTTGTTAAATTTATTGAGGACAACACTCCATTTACTATGTTTCTCATAAAACCTTGGATTGAAAGAGATCAGGCCAGAAGGGAAGAAAAAGAAGTCTTAGAACAAAAGAAGCAAGAGCTAAAATATTTCATGACTAGGAAGATCGCACGCTTGATTGAAGAACAGGAGAACCGAGCGAAGCTATTTAAAACCAAAGACTGGAATGTTGAAGCTGGAATAACACTAGAAGACCCACAGAATATTCTAGTACCTATTCTAGATATCGATGAAGTATTACCCCTGATTTCTAGGAGAGAATCTCAACAACGTGAGTTACCATGCCAAAAGAAGATAAGAATCAGAATGGAAAAAGGAATTTCGAGATGAAGCTCACCAGAAAGAAGGCTAGAAAACTAAGTAAGAAGAAATCTAAGCTTGAAAAGTTACAGAAGGTTCCTGAGGGAACTTTGCAGAAGGAAAATTTTAAAAATTGGAGCTTCGTCGGAATACCAAAACAGC
>JASDQU010247246.1:0-16500 GCA_032191745.1 Picea mariana
GGTTGTCTTGGCATAAGGTTGACACTTGTCATGTGTTTGATGCTTGACATAAAGTTAACACTATATCAAAACTTTATTTACATGGTTAGTTACAATAGGGAAAATAGCTTCCAAAGCTATATAATTCAACAGACCCTTCGACACCATATAGTTTATAGTGTTGACCTTACCAATTAAATTCCATGAATTGTTCTTCAAGGTTTGTGGCATAGCTCCCTAACTGCATCAACCATTCCGCACCTAGCACCATATCCTTTCTTTCGAGTGGTAGAGCGTAGAATCTTGTTTGTAGTTCTAGTTCTTGTATTTGAACTGAGATTTTATGACATTTTCCAACTTCTTTGACCCTTTGTCCATTAACAACCTTAACGGTGAGGTCCCTGGTGGGGTAGAAGAAACAGTTCAATTTTTTTGCGACATCAATGTCTATACAATTATGACTACTGCCAAAATCTATGAGTATTGTTATATTTCTATTTTATGATCCCTTTAATCTTTAGGGTCCTAGGTTGTGGTTTTCTTGTCATGGTTTCCAATGGAACTATAGATTTGCTTCCTTCTTTTCTTGGAGATTGGCTCTTATCCTTTCTGAGATGTGGCGGAATATATTTTGCAATCAGTTGGTGTACTTGGTTTTTTAGAGTAATTTCCTCTCTTTGAAGTTTGTTTTCTTCATTTTGATTTTTTTGGGCACATGAGATTAAAGCTAGTGATGTTTTTTGCATATTTCATCATGGTCAGAATCTCCATTGTATGCAATAGTGATTTCACCCTCTGTTTCTGGGACTTCTTGCTTCTGATCCACTATTCTAAAGTAGCGTAATGACTTGTCCTCACATCTGTGCCCTGGTGTCCAATTTTACCCACACTTACGACAATTGTTTTTCTTCTTGTTCTCTCTCTCTGATTCATTACTAGATGTTCATGATTCCTTCTCTGCCTTGCAAGTATATAATTTTTTATTATCGCATTTGTGCCCTGAAAACCAATTGTCTACACAATATCTACATTTGTTCACCCATTTCTTATCTGGGTTAGATTTGTTCGTAGAGTACTTATTTGGTTTTTCATTTGAATATTTGCTTGATGCTTCTTGACCTGCCAATGATGGCCTATTGAACTTGTCTTTAAGTTCAATTAGTTTTGTCGCATATCTAGCATCCTCAATAGATTTAGGATTCCATAGTTTTATTTCGCTACGGATACAATCTTTCAACCCACAGATATACATTTTTAGCAATTGTTCATCAGTGAATCCACTCTGCCTTGTTGTACCTACCATTTGTGTGTATAGTCGTTTACACTTCCTTTCTGTTTATGATGCACAAACTTGTTATACAGGTCATCATCCTCTTCGTTATGGAACCTTTTTAGTAGGGCAGATGTGAAGCTTTTCCAATGGAAGGCATGAGCATCACATTTTTTGGACCACCATAGGTACCAGTCATAAGCTTCTCCTTCTAAACTATTGGATGTTGTCACTATTTTTTCTCGTTCACCCAACGAAGGGTTTGATTCGAAAATACCGTCCATTTTGTTGATCTAGACAACAACTCCTTTATGGTTTTTACTGTCACATTTCGGTAACTCCTTTTTAAACTTCTAGTAATCTTTATCTTGAAATCTGTGCGTATTTCTTGCTTCACTCTCATTCTCAAGGAGGCTTTTGGCCAAGGGGAAGAACCACCAAGAGCAAGAACAACATTGTAACCAGAGATTTCCCGAAATGAAATAGATTGAGCCCCCATTCGAAGCTGGTTTTTCCCATTTAGGTTTCCAGGGTAAAATTCATGAGTTCAATGTGCTTGATTGTTGTGTTTGATGCTATTTTTCTTCATGTTAAATTAAATTACTTCTTCGTTATGTAATGTTGTGAGAGAGAATTCTTTGTGTGCAAAAGAACACCAACAGCTCCAAAATGTAATATTCCAGATATAAAAAGTATGCAGAACAAAAATAAATAGCTAGAAATGGCAGATGAACAACAATATAACCAGAACAACACCACAATAATACCAAAATGATACCAAAATAACACCAGAAAGAGCACTTTGATTACTAAGAGCAATGTTCACTTGCCTCATCGAGGGGGCAACCACCAGCAGAGCATATCTCTATTACAATAATATCCAAGACAACAGTTCTCATCCCCTCGACTCCTATTTATACAAAATATGTCTATCAAAAGAACCATCTAAACGAAGATCCTTCTAGAAGGGTAAGCTTCTATTAGGTCTTATTACATTGGACTTATTCTTCCTTATTACTAGGCCTTATTAATATTGACCTTTATTACATGGAAATATATTATTCTACCTATGTGAGGGGCTAGGTCCCTAACATGCCCTCCCCCATAAAAACAGCCTTGTCCTCAAGGCTTGAGATGGGGAAATTGTTGCAGAATGGTAGTTGGTTCCCAAGTGGCATCTGTTGGAGTTGTATCTTTCCACTGGACTAACACTTCCTTCATGGTTCGCTGACGCAGACAACGCTCACGATGGTCCAAAACTGCTTGTGGTTGTAGCCAAATGGAGCCTTCTTCGTCCAACTCGAGAAGGGTGGTTTGGGTTTGGCACTTAGTTCCAATCACCTTCTTTAAGCAGGAAACATGAAAAACAGGATGGAGCTTAGAATGACTGGGCAAAGCTAACTGATAGGCCACCTGTCCCACACGCTTGAGAATCGTATAAGGACCATAAAATTTGGGTGCTATTTTCTGACAATGGTCAACCTTGAGGGAATTTTGCTTGTAAGGTTGCAGTCGAAGAAACACATGATCCCCCTCTGCAAATTGACGTTCAGAGCGACCTTGATCTGCTTGTTGCTTCATGCGATTCTGGGCCATGACCAAATTCTCTTTGAGGGAACAGAGAATAGCCTCTCGAACTATAAGCTTTTGGTCAACCGCCTGGACCTTCGAGACACCTGGCAAATATGAGAGAATTGAAGGTGGTTTTTGTCCATATACCGCTTCAAAAGGAGTCATGCGGGTAGCTGTATGGTACGAAGTGTTGTACCACCATTCAGCTAGTGGTAACCATTGAGCCCACTGATGTTTCCTTTCCGATGCAAAACACCTCAAATATGTTTCTAAACATTTGTTGACAACTTCAGTTTGACCATCAGTCTGGGGATGATAAGTTGTGCTAAGATGCAATCGGGTGCCTTGTAGCTTGAACAGTTCTTGCCAAAAATTGTTGGTGAAAGTTGGGTCGCGATCAGAAACAATAGAATGTGGCATGCCATGAAGCTTGAAGACCTGATCCATGAAAAGTTGAGCCACAGTGGATGTTGTAAATGGGCGTTGAAGAGAACAGAAATTAGCATACTTGGAAAAACGATCAACTAACACCATAATGACTGATTTATTGCCCGATTTAGGTAAGCCTACAATAAAATCCATAGAGATATCGGATGCGGTTGTAGTGTGCCCAGAGATTTGACTATTTTTCCCTTGTTGCGTTGACACACATCACATTCAGCCACAAAATTACGAACGTCCTATTTCATACCATCCCAGAAAAAAGAACGTTTGACCCGGTCATAGGTTTTGGTAAACTCGAAGTGCCCAGCTGTGGGTGTAGCATGAAGCTCAGAAAGTACCGTGGATTTAATTTTTGACTGTATACTTAAATACAAACGGCCTTTGTATCGAAGCTCCTCATTGAGCCAAGAGTACCCTGGGAAACTGGAGAATTGGACTACAATTGTTGTATCGGATGCGAACTTTTGGGATCGTGTAGCCATTCTTGGCGAACAGCTTGGAGCCAATCTGGTACAATGAAGGAGAGAGAGAAAAGGGACCCTTCATCTTCATATTTTCGGGAAAGTGCATCAGCAACCACATTGTCTTTGCCTTTCTTGTAAATGATCTCATAATCTTATCCAAAGAGCTTAGTCACCCATTTTTGTTGCTCGGGGGAGGAAAGGCGTTCCAGAAAATACTTAACGCTTTGATGATCTGTCTTAATTTGGAAGCGTTTCCCCAATAGATAAGGGCGCCAAAGATCCACGACATGTAGAATAGACAGCATTTCCTTTTCATAGATTGATTTGCCCAATTTTCTCTCGGACAGTTGTTTTTCTGGTAAAGGCCAAAGGTCGACCCTCTTGCATAAGGACAGCGCCAATTCCTTTCCTGAAAGCACCACATTCCAGGACAAAGGTCTTTGTGAAATCAAGAAGGGCCAGGACTGGAGTGGTGCACATGGCCATCTTCAAGGTTTGAAAAGCTTGAGCAGCTACTGGAGNAAAGGTCGACCCTCTTGCATAAGGACAGCGCCAATTCCTTTCCCGAAAGCACCACATTCCAGGACAAAGGTCTTTGTGAAATCAAGAAGGGCCAGGACTGGAGTGGTGCACATGGCCATCTTCAAGGTTTGAAAAGCTTGAGCAGCTACTGGAGTCCAAGTGAAAGAATTCTTTTTAAGGAGTGCAGTGAGAGGTGTCGCAATCTTTCCATAATTCTTAACAAACTTGTGATAATAACTTGTTAAACCCAGAAATCCCCGCAAGCTTTTGAGAGTCTTTGGGTGAGGCCAATCTTGCATAGATTCAATCTTTTTAGGATCCACCCTGACGTCGGCCTTGCCCACAAGATGACCCAAGTACTCGACTTCTGAGGCACCAAAAGAACATTTAGATTGTTTGAGGAAAAGTTGGTGCTAAGAGAGTAGACGAAGAACTCGATCCACATGAGCAAGATGGTATGTCCAGGTTTTGCTACAGATGAGAATATCATCAAAGAAAACTAAAACAAAATGACGGAGAAAAGGACGGAAGACATGATTCATGAGACTTTGGAAAGTGGAGGGAGCATTACACAAGCCAAAGGGCATGACCAAAAACTCATAGTGGCCCTCATGAGTTCTAAAGGCAGTCTTAGGAATGTCTGCCTCTTTCATACGGATCTGGTAGTAGCCTGAACGAAGATCAAATTTAGTAAAGAACTGGGTGCCACTCAATTCATCCAAGAGGTCATCAATGACAGGAATGGGAAATTTGTCTTTAATGGTGAGTTTGTTGAGGGCGCGGAAGTCAGGACACATGCGCCAAGAACCTTCTTTCTTAAGGACCATGACCACAAGAAAAGAGTAGGGGCTCGTGCTAGGGCAGATAACACCTATGTTGAGCAGTTCTTGAACCACTTTCTCAATTTCATTTTTTGGGGAAAAGGGGTGACAATAGGGACGGATATTGGAAGGAAGGCTTCCTGAGACAAGGTGAATGGAATGATCATGAACACCACTGGAAGGAGGGAGTCCCTGGGGAGTGGAAAAAACCACTTGATGTTTAGAGACGATGGATTGGAGGTCCTGCGGCACAAAGGGTGTCTCAGTGGCTTGTATGGCATGGAGTTGGGCAATAATGCCAAAATGACCTTTTTTTAGCATCTTTTCCATGCGATAGGAACTAATGATCTCTGGGGAACCGGCGGTGATGCCTTGGAACTTATATTGTTGGCCCTCCTGGTCGAATTGCATGGTTAATTCCTTAAAATCCATGAGAATGGGACCGAAAGTTCTTAGCCATTCTACACCCAACACAATGTCACAACCGCCCATGTCGATAGCAAACATATGAGATTTCATATGGTATTCACCAATTTGGAGACGCACATTTTCACAACGCCCTCCACATTTCATAGACCCACCATTGGCAATCATGATTTGGAAATTATTGACTACATGGATATAGCAATTAGTTTCTTGGGCAATGCGGCAATGAATAAAATTATGGGTTCTTCTACTATCTACAAGAATGATGACCTTCCTATGCTTGATGTAACCAATTAGCTTGAGGGTTTGGGGAGCAGAGAAGCCAGTGAAAGCATTTAGGGAAATGATCGGTTCTACTTCGGGAGGGTCTGAGGGAGGGGTTATGTCAGTGGGTTCAGGTGACACCGACACAAGGGGAGCCTCAACATCCTCTTCCGGAACATCCTTCGAGATGGCCATAAAAAGCTTTTGTTCCTTACACTTGTGTCTCGGAAAATATTTGCCATCACAATTATAACAAAGGCCTTTGAGTTGGCGTTCAGCCATTTCAGCCTTGGTCAATTTCTGGATCTTTAGTGGAGTAGAAGGAGGAGTGGGAATTACTGGTTTAGTGCGAGGAATAAAGGAGGGTTTGCGGTTTTGAGAAGAGACAACCTGTTGTGCTTCCTTAGCTCTTTTAGTAGCATCCACTCAACTCTGAGGCCGAGCCATGAGGACATAAGCATGAATCTTATCCTTGAGGCCACTGATAAAACATTCTCGGAAAAAAGCATCAGACATGCCCTCTGTACGAAAAGACAATCGCTCAAAAGTAGCTATAAAGTCTTCCATTGTGCCAGATTGTTTCAACTTTGTCAAACGGCCTAAATGGTTGGTGTCAGTGTCAAAGCGTTCATAAAGCTCTGCCACAAAGTGTGTCCAAGCCACATACCCTTGGCAGGCATTTTTCTCCATTGCCAACATTCTTGATCTAGATGGAGAACACCATACCGGAGTTTGGCCAACTCATCCGTAATGCCATACAAAGAGAAATAATGTTCCAATTGAGTTACCCAGCTAGTGGGATCCGATCCATCAAATTTGGTCACATCCACACGCGAAAGCTTCTAGAAGCGGAAGCTTCTATTAGCAGAAGCTTCTATCAGGTCTTCTTACATTGGACTTATTCTTCCTTATTTCTAGGCCTTATTAATATTGACCTTTATTACATGGAAATATATTATTCTACCTACGTGAGGGGTTAGGTCCCTAACACAAAATGTCCACCGTCCAATTCCCTTTGAAGTCTAAAATCAATGGTTGGTAAAATTTGTCTATTGCAAATATTCAAGAAGTTGCTAAATCTGTATTTTCATAGCTATTAGTGTATTTCTCTCACCTGGAGGACATTCTCTCTCCCTAAGTCATTTTTCTCATTGCCTGGGATGTTTTCTCTTTGCCTGGGCCGAGTTTAGATTCCCCTGGGCATTTTACTTCGATCCTGGAAGAGTTCACATCCCCCCAGGCGTTTTATTTCATGCCTGGATGTTTTCACATTCCCTAGGCGTTTTATCTTGTGCCTGGACGCTTTAACTTTCCCCTCGACATCTTATTTTAGGCTTGGACGATTTCACATCCTGGGGGGGGCAGTTATTCCCTACTTGGATGACTTCAAATCTATCCTTGGGCTATTTTACATTGCTACTCAAATCCATTCCTTTGTTGGTCGATTTCACTACTTTACTAAGCCGTTTTCTAAGAGGAATTTGATGGATACCTGTAAGACATTCTTTTTCATATATCAGAAAGCTCTTTCTGAACAAGAATACATATGTAGTTCCACCACTATACAAGGTTGAGAGGGGTAGGCAAGCTCATTATTGTTTTGATGATGCCTTTAAAATTGTGGGAAAACAACCTTGGATCTAGCAACAAAGAAACTGAAACAATTAACAGTGGAAGATGTTGCAGAAGCAAATATGGTTTCTCTTTATTAAAGGGAAATTGGGTGGAGCTACGAAAGGAACTCATTAAAACTTCTACATCGAAAATCAGCATTGAGAAGCTTGTTATTTAATTGCAATTTCAAGAGTGGTTTCTTCTTCATTCCTTAACTTGTTGTTTTGGTCTCATCACCCAAGGCATTGTCCAGGTTGAGCATAGTATATGTATGCTACAGCCAGCTCTCAATCCAATTCAAGCTCAAATGGAATGTATAGGAGTAACATGCACACAAAGTGTTAAGTGCTGTGAGAGCGAATTCCAATAACAGAGTTTATAATCAACCAGTTGATATGAGGTGTTAACTTGAAATACCATTTAAGTGGTATTGCAAGTAGTCAAGCTTGGAAACAAAAATTTACTTTCTCTTGGCAATTCGAATTCGAAAATATATCTGTGTGTTGAACGGATTGGTGGTTTGAATTTTGTGTTTTGCATATTAAAGGAGCATGTTGTCGTCCTTATACACACCTGGGGTAACGTGGAAGAAACCTTCAATCCACTTGGTGTGTCCTTGGGGGCAAGTCTCGAATCAGGGTGCTGTCACCTGATCCTCAACTCCTCCGTCTAGGCCAACTCCTAGCAAAGCCAAGGGGGGTAGTCCCTATAAAAAAAAAAATAAGGCTTTTGTAACTAAGAAAGTAAAAGCACTTAAGTCTAGGAGTTTATTGCTTTGAAAAAATAAAACTTGATCAACTAACACTTAGCATTCATCATCATCATAAAGTACTTTGCTCCTAAAACATGCATAAATCAAAGGATACAATATCTGCAATATTTAAACCATAAAAGTTAGACAACATGCATAAGTGTAAATATTGCTCACATAATATAAATAGATATACTTTTCAACCGATGCCTTAAAAGGAGTCGTGGGCAGTGTAGATCGAAGATTTTATTAAGGTAAATTGATGTTCAGTTAGTGAAGAGTGTTTGGCCCCTTTGGAGGCTAGCTCTTTGCTTGGACTTGCTAAGAGTTTACCAAAACCCAAATGGTCTCACCAGTAAACCCACTAAAAGTGTTGGATGTACAACACGGGTAGCCTATCTTACTTCGCAGGTCACTTTTAGGTGTTTTCCTCCCAATGAACTAACAACTTCAGAGATTGCCCTATTAAGCTAAGAAGGTTCAATTACTTGATAAATGCTTGAAAGAAATAAATCATACACCCTGCTTTGTAACTGAAGGAAAAGCACAAATACTTGAAAATAGAAAGATTTGCAATACTTTAGATTTAAGTACCCTGCTTTGTAGTTGAGAGATAGATTACAAGATACTTTTTAGAAATTAGACAGGGTTGCAAGATTATTGCTAAAGAAAGAGACTTGAAGCAAAACTAACTAAGCATGCATGATAGATTTAAGATTTAGTTAACATGCATGAAATTAAGAGGGTTTATTGTGTGTTCGATGTATTTGACTTGTGTGTTTGATTAATAGATTTAAGCATGCATCAATCACAAGAAAGAGAGAAACCGAACCAAAGACACAAATCCCCCTAATGGGGATGGAGAAACTGGGCACAAAGGGCCCGCTTTTATTGCACTATTACAACAGAGAACCAATGTTCTCTTTGAGCTTTTAGCTCTTTAGAAAGAAAGGGATCCTTATAACTGGATCATTTAGAGAGATACAAGAAATATGAAGAAGAAAGGAAAACTTCGTCGGATGAAGTTAAAACCCCCCAGGGTGCCCCAGGAGCCTTGATTTTGCCAAATTTTGGCAGAATCTCCTCTTGGACCTGTTATTGCTGCAAGAAAACAGCAAACAAATGAAGTTAGAAAATGATGAAAAGAGGTTTTAAACGATAAAAAAAAATTATCAAAATTTTTGGAAAACTTTTAAGGCAAAATCGAGATTTTTTGGGACTTTTTAAGACTTAAAGCAAACCTAACCTAAGCCCTTCTAGTAGCTTTTGTTTGTTGTTTTAAAACAGCAAGCATAAGATATCCAAATAGCTTGATAAAGAAGTTAAAACCAAACAATACTTTGATCTAAGATCTAGGTGAAAATAGACCAAAAATTGCTTAAAACTTGACTAGATCTACTCTTTGAAATTGACAAATTAAAACTTAGATCTAGAAAGTAAATGCATGCAACCTTTAGATGTTTAAAATAAACTTTACAACTATTCTAAGCAGCATGCAAGCAAAGAAAAAGATAGGGGAAAGAAGTTTATCGATTTTCGGAGTTTCCACTTGAGCCTGGAATTTTTGGGCTATGGGGTTCTCCTTGATGTGAAGAAGAGGATGAATGTCTTCTTTAAGAACTTCTTGGACACAAAAGAGGAAGCAACCGAGCTCCTTTGCCTCTCCAAGAGAATGATCCTGCATGCAACACCGGTACCTGCAAATCCTGTACTTGGTGTTTTTCTACACAGAAAACTTCAAGAGCACATTAGTTTGAACAGAAACACACATGCAATGAAATATTTAAGCATAGATTGACAAGTAAATTAGATAGTAAACAAACTAAGAAACTTACTCCATCTAGATAGTAGTATCCCTATGATTAGCCAAGTAGCAAAGACAATATGCATAAAATCAGAGTAACATCACCTCATGTATATCCAACATTCATCCACACATTTGAGTCCACACACCAAAGATAGCTCCAAAGTCTTTATTATTCCATAGAAAGATTCAACAATGATACAATAGTTGCCCAAAACCGAACTAGTTTGAGGAGAGGTCGACCCTGTTTAAATAACATTTGAGGTGACAATTCCTAAGTAGAGATGCGCTAAGGTTAGGGTTAGGGTTAGGGTTTAGGAAATGCGTGGGTGATGAGGGAGTGGCGCACTAGTGAATGGGTAAGATATGTGGGAGATGAGTGTAGTGTATGTGGAGTGGTGGAAGGTGAGAGTGGAGTGAGGGGGAGTGAAGGGGTAGTTAGGGAATGTGTGGGCCATTGGGATATGCGTCCATGCTCTAGGAATGCACCAACTAGGATGTGGGGTCGAGTTCCCACATTGGGATCTCCCCCAAGTCCATGTCATCTCAACTAAGTCGACCTCACCTTTAGCTAACTCGCCTTAGGCATCCAGTCAACTGGGGACAGGAGAAAAAGATGTTTCAAACATGTTCCCCAGTTCTCCTAAAATCTAGGAGATTAATTTAATTACCCATTTTCCATAATTTTCGAGTAATTTTGAATTTTTAGTGATAATAATCACTTTTTTGTCTCGAAAGATGGGAAATAGGAGTTTACATGGTACTCTGGACTGGAAAACAACTATAAATATGGCATCTGACAATGTTTGATGCCATATTTTTACAATTTATTGACTCAGAATTAAAAAATTCCATTTTTGCGGGAATTTAATTAATTCATTGAAAACTTAAAAAGAAAACTATCAAACCTAGCCAGAATTTCCAAATGACTCAATCAACATGTCCTAGTATGAGCTCATATACATTTAGACACTAGACATTGTATTTTCCATGCCAAGACCTGATCGCCAGCACATACTCCGGCTCTGGAGCTAGTCTTCTGAGTGAAAAAAACTTAGAAATTATTTAATCGCTCACAAAGCCAAGCAGAAAAAATAATTAACAAGTAAAAAAAACACTCCAGAGTACCTGCTCACTCCTAGGTCTTAGGTGGCCAATAGCCTTTTACAATATCTCATACTCAAGTCATTTATTACAATGGTGGAAATGCGGAAAAAAAGTGGTCTTTTGCAAGACTGGTTGAACTCTGAACTTTGTCATATGAGCACTGATTGCTCATTCTTTGGCGGCTCTTCAGGAAATCCAACTTGTGCAAACTGGTGGATAACAGGGCATATTAATTCAACCAATACACGACATTGGAACTTGGTTGGATTGGCCTCAGCACCATAAGTAAACAAACCAAGCAGCCTGGCAGTAAACTAGAACTAAAGACGGAAATTACTCGAGGAACAAAGGATTTCAATTGCATTGTCATCTGGGTTCTTGTGTGCAGGTTACACAGAGAAGGAGCTAGTCAATCATTGAGAGCAGAGGTTGGATAGAGAACATAAACCTTGCATCCATTAGAAGAGCACACTTGCAACCATCAGAAGAGCACAGAGGAACAAAGAAGATTGAGATCCTTGTACAGTGAAGAGGACAGAGGCCTAGTGACCTTTCTGCAGACAGAGCACTATGTACAAGACTGAGAACAAAGCTCAGAGTAAACTTTCCACACAGTAACCGTGTTGGTGAAGCGAGCAGTTATAAGTCCCTCATTTACAGATCATTTATGTATGATGATTTAACATAACAGAAAGCAGATTCTGTGAGTGATTTGACAAGTAAATAGAAGCTAAGAGGGAAGATTTGTTGAGATTTGGGTACCTTGGAAAGTGGTCCCTCTTGTGTTTGTGAGCTTCTAAACACATGAGGGAAGCACTTTGTACCTTGTACTATGTACTTTGTGTCTAATTTCACTTTGACTTAGGAGATTTAAGTCAAAAGTGAAATTTGGCCATTTTAACCTAAAGTGACAATTAATTCACAAAGTGGGTGAATTAATAGACATAAAGTAAAACTATGAAAACTTAAGTAAAGTGGGTTTTGGTTTGAGATTTAGTTGAGATGATCTACACCATTGATTAGGGATGAGATGAGATGATCTCATCCACCCATCTTTTAGGTTTCCTTATGCTTCCTAAAGGAGGGCGCAAGGGGCAAAGGAGAGCTCATTCACTTGTATGTTCACCAAAGGAGCTTGGAGAAGGGCAAGAGGATGAGAACAGTTGCATTGGGTAAGGATAGTTTGGGTGCTTGCTTTCATGGAGGGAGGCATCTAGCACAAAGCTTAGTTTATTTATTGAGGAGTTTTCATTACTGTGGAGGGCGCACTTGTTGAGGAGGGCGCATCAATAGTGGGGAGGTCTTTTACCCGTCAGATTGCAGTGGGATCAGTTGCAGAGGGAGGCCACACAGCAGAGCTTCATTCTTGTGGAGGGGTTTTCCATTCTGAGCTCACAGCTTGCACCTGGAGCAGTTATGGTGGATTTGGTAGCATTTATGAGGGGCGCACCTGCTTTGTTTGGACTTGTATTTCAGCTTGAGACAAGCTGGAATTGTAACAGGTTCATCTATATTTTGTACTTGTTGTATTCCACCATCTATTCTCCTCATTTATAGACATATATCCCAAACTGCTTTTCCCTGGGGGGGTTTATCCAGGGTCATGTTGACCAAAACTACCTGTGTCAAATTTATGCATGCTTAGAAGTGTAGATCAGCATTTTAAAGTTAAAGATCTAGAGGTAGTGTTATTTGTTTTAATGTATATTGCTTGTGCTAACATTGAGTAAAGAAAACACTTGCAAGGGCGCCTTAAAAGAGCACTTAACCATTAAATATTGGGCAGAAAGTCTGGTGACTGTTTGCTGTCCTAAAACAGCAAGAGAAGACAGCCACACAGTTGAAACTTAGAGCCATACTAAGGTCAAGGACAGACCTTAGGTGGCAGCCTCATAAGACCTCAGAAAGTCTACAAGATTTGTGGCTGTAACAAATCCATTGTTTAAAAGTTATTTTCAGGTCTGTTATATGTAGGGAATTGTGCCCTTAGGGCTGGAAACATAGTTCCCTTGAAATACATTGTTTCGGTGTTTATTTTCTTGGGCTGCCTCATTTATTTGGTTGGACAGAAGTGAAATATCCATTGTTGTAATTTATATTTCAAATTCAGCCATAAGGCTGAAAGTTCACTGGAAATAGATCTGGGAAACCTCAAGTAAATGCGGTGAAATTTCTGAATTTGTTTTAAGCACGGATTATCAAAATTTCCACATTATTATAGATATTCTCTCTTTCCAAATTAGTATTTAAAAATCTGGGCATACTAGGTGATTAATAAGTATAGTAAAAATCAGAATTATTGCAAGGGGTGTCTGGCATTAACTGACAACTTTGAAAACACATTACATATTGCATCCCAAAAATCTCTCAAGCATGCTAATTTATCATTTAAGGAAGATAAATGGATAAAAAGGAGAGAAGGCAACACACCTTTTAAACGGTCATCTGGATAAACAGGGACATCAAAGTACACTAATCCTCTTCGATATAGACCCCGTATGATTTCAGGATCAAACAACACAAATGAATTTGCTTCCTCTTTGCAGATTTTATCTATTGTTGACATCTCCTCCTCTGTGAGTTTCTATTTTAGACAAAGCATGATCAAAGAATTTAAAATTCAAAAAAAAACCTCATTAATATTTACTTTTCAGTTTTCATAGCCATCAAAATTAAATAGACCAAAGAAGTCGATGTTGTTCCATGTGTTTTGTTAGGCTTGAAGTAAATATGAATGGTACATAAAGCTAATGTTATCATGCAGATATATTAAATACTATCGATGAGTAATATGTAAATATGAATGGTACATAAAGCTAATGTTATTATGCAGATATACTAAATACTATCGATGAGACAAGAAAAAGAAAGAAGCTACAAATGCAAACTCTGCTGCAAAGAAAATCTGCATAGGAAGTATAAAAATAAATGAGTGCTAATGTTGCTTCAAGTAACCTCCAAAAGGTCAAAAATTCGTAACAATAACAGCATATTTTCAAAATGAATGAATATGTGCCAAGACCATGACAAATTGAATTATTTCATGGCAGCACCCATCCCACGACGCTCATAAGCTCAATTTGTTCCCACAATAATGGGACTCCAATCAACCTTGTAGAAGCAATCACACCAATACTATAGGATATATTACACCAAAAACTGAAAACGATATATGAAGGGATCCATTCATTAATAAAATGCAAGTAACAACATTTATAGGTATTCTCATCTCTGTCTCTTGTTTTTCTGGATATTGCAAGCATTACAATAAAGATTGTAGACTACTGCAGGGGATAATCCAACTTACCCGAAATTCCTCCAAGGTAAAATTGACAAGACAGACACCCCACCATGGTTCAATTGGGAAGTCAACTGGTTGTGTTGGCAGCAACTCTTTAACTATTGATTTGTTAAGCTTCCACATAATTTTCTGTAGAATGTCACATAGTCAAACAACCCTGATGAGAGAAACCCCAACAAAACCAAATTGGACAGGTTTATTTTCCTAATAATCACAATCTCTAACTCAATATCAGTACCTAATAAAAACAAATTAAAATAATCTCAGTAGCTTTGAGATTCCATTTTAAAAACTCTGTTCATAAAGTTGGTCTCAACAACCAGCACAATAAACAAATATTCGTATAAAATTAATTTGATTAGTGAGCGTGTTTGGCTAGATTGCTAAATGGGTGGAGTTCAAGTGCATTTAACCCAATGAAATATTAATTTCTCTAAATCTTCAAGAAAGGGGTGCCAAGCAAACTCATGAACATTAATTAGATCTCATAGAGGGGCAATTTGTTAGTATTGGCAAGCATATTGTATCTCGCAGTGCTTCCTCCGGGGTAGCAACTCTTCAAATTTGTCCTTTTTTGGTGCTTGTCAAATTCTGCATATATAATACTAGGCATGCAACCAAAAGATCGTGTTGCTTTGGATTGGATCAGCTATGCCTCACATTAGTAACGTGGCAAGGCAAACAATGGATTTTCCTTCTTGCTGCAAATCTATGCCTCAAGTAACAAACAACAAATAGGGAGGGCCCACTGTCTGAATGAGCCTTGTTATCCCCACTTTTAGGGATAACTAGGAGATTATGTCTCGAGACCCGCAGGACCAAGACATGGAGTACCGAGAGCCAGATCGACTTAGGCATGGCCCTGGAGGCAATGTTTTAAAAACCGAAACCGGTACCGGAACCGGTCGAGGGTCCAACCTGAACCGGAATCAAAACCGGTACCGGAACCGGTCGAGGGTCCAACCTGAACCGGAACCGGAACCGGTAATGAACCGGTCGAACCGGTTTCAATAAACCGGTTTTTTAAAAAATACATAAATATTTAAATTTTAATGAAAAAAATATATTTTTAAGATTTTAAATCATGTTTCCAAAGCATTAGAGACAATTAGAGACAACATATCCAAAGTATGCTCATGAATATATCAAAACGACACCAAGTGCAATATATATCTAGAGATCAGAACATAAATACATAATCAATGAGGCTCTAAATGGCCTCTACAACATCAAATAACATACTAAGTTAGTCATTGATACTATATGTGGGAATGCCAATGAAAAATACAAAATAGCCATAGGGTAGATACTAGAACCGTAGATGGAAGAATCTCATAGCTCATGAGTCGTGATTGTCAGTAGTCCTCCATGTCATAATCATCAAGATTGGCATCACTACCACTACTCTCTCCTCCATCCTCCTCCTCCTCCTCCTCCCCTATATCCAATGCAATCCGTACATTTGTTGATGTGGACTCTAGAGGATGACCCCTCAAGAGGATCACCATCATCAAAAGTGACTGGCTCTAGCTTGTATATAAGATGGAGGTTGGTGTGCACATACACTACTAAGTCACAGGACACGACAACAAACTACAAAGAGAAGAGTTCAATAGAAGAGTTTATACTTGAGTGAAGGGTACATTTTTACTGGGGTCGTGACAAAAGAGTTCAACAATCAATGCCAGCAACATCCAGGTACATAAAGGGCTTGGTTCTCTTGATTAAATGTCAGTTCCATACCCTCATAAATGTCAGTTTCAGTATGATTTAGGGTTTTGGAAAGCTATAAAGGAAGGGTCAGCGACCTAATTCATTATTATGCAGATTATGACTTGTCATTGAGGAGAAGAGGCGCATCTCAGGAGAGATAGTTCAGTGGATTCCAGGAGGAAGACATCAGTTGGTTGATTTCGGTGTTGAGAGACACCCTAGTCATCGGGAAGATCATTCAGGTCTTCCATCATCTTTTGTCTGGTTCCTCATCAGATTCTGACGGAGGAATCAACTGGGATGCATTTTCCAGACTTGGACGTGTGGCACTTTTGGCGGGCACATTTGGGGTTCCAGAGCGAGCATCAGACCAGATTCAAGGAAACCCTTCCGACCCATTTCCCAGTAGACCAAGGCGGTCGTTTTGAGACATATCTCGTCTGATTCT
>JASDQU010247248.1:1006-12352 GCA_032191745.1 Picea mariana
TATACTTTTCCTTCTAATTCTCTGTTGAGTTAGGTTAACTCCCAGGGTTAATCTTCTATTCTTCTGTTGAGTTATCTTTTACTCCTTTATCATTTTCCTTTCTTAAGTCAACTTAAAAATATAACTTTTAACTTATTGAATTCCCCCCCCTCAGTGTGAGACTATGACCTAGTGGGGGTGCTCAGGCCACTGAGTCTCCTCATCACCTCTCTAAGAGGTGGGGGACATTACAGATGCTTTCCAAGAGCTCAAACACACTCTTTGCCGAGAAGGTTTTCCAATCGATGATGAGACAATAGATGAAGAAACACTTGAATAAGATCCTGATGAAGAAGATATGGATGAGACATATGATGAAGATGAAGTATCTTCTCTTCCTCTTGATGAGGAAATCCATACCTCTACTCCTCTTGCACATCAAAAAGAGAACATGATAAGTTATATTCCTTTTGAAAATTTTGATGATGCCTTGTTCCATGACTATGGAAATGAAGAAAACTACCAAAAGTATCTCGTTGAAGTTTTTCTTGTAGAAGGCCTGAACGATACTTTGTTATCTTCTTTCCCTTTTGAAGAAAATGAAGTTATCCAGTCTTGTGAGGAAGTGATCAACTCCTATGATGCATATGAATTCATGGAACAACCCTCGGATATAGTTGATGAATGTATTGATGATTTCATATAGGCTGGGAGACATAGATGGGATGTGGGTTGTGTCATTATTGATAGAGATCCCATTTATGGCATTGAGGGTAGCTCTCAAGCAGAAGGGGTTGAAATGTCATTTTTAAAGGACTGGCCTCCATGCATGTATGATTAAGATGTTTGGAAACCCAATGATGACATGGTTACATATTTGTTCTTCCCTTTCGAGGATGACTTGTCGCAACATGATCTTCATTCATCCTTTGGTACATACCCTTTTGAGGATGCATAGTTGTTTTATGAGGACTTCCGACTATTGTGCTTATATTTTTAGAAATACTAGGATGTGGCCACCTCAGAGAAGTCAAAGTTTAATTTTTCAAAGAGGAAGTATTTTCATCTTGGAAATTTCCATGGAGATTCACAGGGGAAGATGCAATGTTTTTCTACACCTGAGACAATTCCTTAGCTCTTACCCTCTTCTCCAAGAGATCATGTAGTATTCTTCCGATCTCTCATCTCCTCTCAGCCCTCGAAAAGATTTGAGTCTTTGTGCATGGATGAAGATGAGCCTTCTTATACATGTATTAGCCCCCTTCAGAGATGGATTGATCAGTATTGTGGCTACACTTTCAGGTGGGATGATCGGGCTGATGGTTTCTCTTTTCAGTAGGATTTTCTCCCTCCCACCCATCTTCTTGAGTTTTATTTCATGATCAATTATATGTGTGTTTATACTCATTATTATTATGTGCTTAACTTATCTTTGTTGTATTATATGATTAAGCACAGGGGGAGATACGTTGAGGATATGATCAAATGGTTGCACTAGTTGTATAACTTCACCTGACATCATCTAGCACATGATCTTCAGGGTCCCAAGGCCCCAGGTAAGTAGGTAAGTCATTTTGATTCCCTACTATTGTCCCTTGACCAATTTTTGAGGAACACTTGGTCATATTTGATTGTTTTTGGGACTTCAACAGCCTGTCAAATATGGAGCGCAAGGTGAAGCGGAGATCGTGGAAGCTAGACCCCCTTTTTGGGTCCTTTTTGGGTTTTTGGGGATAATGTAACGAGACTGGGATGTCGGCCCATGGGTTTACCCATGTTTAGGATCCTTTTTGTAATGTATAAGTAGAAGTCTAGGCTATGTAAGAAGGGACCTTTTTTAGGACACTTGAGGACACTTGAGAAGTGGCTTAGTGCTAAGAGCTTATCTGTGTGATATACTTGCAGAGCTGAGTGCAAGTATTGTAAGTGCTGAGTGTATGGATTGTAAGAAGGTTTTATGCTTAGAGCTACTTGGGGAAGGAGGATCTAGCGAGCTGCACAGATCTCTTGTCTTGCATGGAGTAGGTTTTGAGGCTCTATGCTTGTAATCGATTGTCCAACAATAATAGAGAAGAAGAGTTGGTGGACGTAGCCCCAGGGTGGGGGTGAACCACGTAAATCTGTGTGTCATGCTTTGTGCTATTACTTTCATGTGTTTTCCCTCTCTTGCTAAGTGCTATGACATGTTTAGATAGATTTACTTATGCTTTGTGCTTATTAGATGTGTATAGATGATAGATTTGATGTGTATGAAGTTGTTAAGTGCTTGGTCTACCAGATCTGGTCTACTGTATGCTTCTAAGTGTTGAATTATCTTAGATCTAAGTTATATTGCAATGCTCTGTGTTATCTGCGAAGTGAGATAAGGGTTAATTCTAGGTGAACTATTGATGCTAAGTTCTTTGTTAAGTGTGTAATCACAGATCTGTGTCCCAGCTAAGGTTGTAGACACCTGAGTCCTGCAACCACCCCTGCCTCTACCTCGGGTGAGACTCCATCTGCTTTGTAGGTGTTGCCTAAAGGGCCGGTAGTTAGGGTTTTTTTGGTGCGTTATTGTAGCATTGAACCTTGGGTCTACCCCTGTGCAAACAAATGCTTTCGTTGCCGAGACCTGAAACTGTGATTGCTGGGAATTGAGGAAGAAGAAGCTTTGTGCAAAGATTCGACCTGAAATTGTGAAAGCTCTGTGAGTAGATCTGTCGCTTTGATGCACAGTACTCTACTCGACCTACAAAGCTTTGTGCTAAAGAAAAGAAGCCAGATTTGAAGAAAAGAGGTAAGATCTGTACTCTTTGTGCTTTGATAAAGGTAGGAATAGTGAAAGGTTTTAGATCTGGAAGCTTTGTGCTCAATAAGTGGAAAATTTTGTTTCTAAAGTATGAATTTAGGTATGCTTGATAGATTTTTTCCTAGCTTGAAAACTAGGGAATTGTTAGATGAAAGAACGTTTGATATGAATATATCTAATAAGAATAATGAAAGATATGTTATACCTATGCATAGAAAGAATGTTTGGACTAATGAGTGGATGCAGGATCCTAGAAAGAATTTTTTGCAGGCTAGCCATTACGATCCTAGCCCACAGTATAGGAAAAGTTGGGGATCATTGAAGAGAAAGAGATGATTAACTCTTTGTTACAGTTACAGAAGACTAGGAGATGTTCCTAAGGAATGCCCTAGGAGAAAACCTAGTTGCCTCTGTTGTAAGGCTATGGACCATGAAGTACTGGATTGCCCTAGAATGATTGCTAGACTTGAAAAGCTGAATATGGAGCAAGCAAACCCTGAAGGAGATCAAGAGACTAAGATTATAGAAGAACCCCAGAAAGAATCAGAGATTATGTTACTAAAAATGAAAGAAACCTTGAATGAACATAAAGATGCCAGTTTGTTAGAGATCTTCAAAGAAAAGGAGAAAGTCGAAGTAAGAATAAGAGACTTCAACATTTCCTGTGCTTTGGATGAGGAAACACAGATGAACATTATGACAAAAAGCACCTGGGAAACCCTAGGAAGGCTTGGTATGGTTCCGTCACTAGGAAAAATAGGGTTTTTTAAAGGAAAAATGGTAACGCTATGTGGCAGGATTACCCAGATATCTATGAGTACCCATGGATCTTCGACAGAGGAAGAATTCAAAGTTATTAAATTTATTGAGGACCGCGCCCCATTTCCAACTTTGTTAGGCAAGATCTGGATTGAAAAAGATCAGATCCGAAGAAAATAAGAAAAGGAAGCCCTAGAATAGAAGAACCACGAACTCATGGAATTTATGACTAGAAGGATCACCTACTTGATGGAAGAACAAGAGAACAGATCTAAGATATTGGACACCAGGGACTTGGATGCGAAAGCTATAAGAGCATTAGAGGAACCACAGAAGACTGAAATACCTAATCCATATGTTGAAGGAGTATTACCCTTGGATCTGAAGAAAGAATCTCAGTGAGAAGTGACTATGTCGAGAGAAGATAGGAATCAGAACGGGAAAAGACAGACCGAGTTGAAGACTACTAGGAAGAAGGCTAGAAAATTGAGTAAGAAAAAGGTGAAGAATGAAAAGTTACAAGAGATCCCAGGTGGAACATTGCAGAAGGAAAAATCACAGGAATTGAACTTCGCTAAGATATTAGAACAACAACATATGGAACTTCGCCATGGAAAAGCAATCTAGCCATTGGACTGATATACCCGTTCCACTTTCACCCCGAATGGATAGAAAAGCATTAAAGGATCACCGCCAGACCATTGGACCTCACCATAATGGACAAATCAACGATAATGGAAGCTTCATACCCATTGCAAGCAAACCGTTGATGAATTTCCTATTTAGCTCATTGCACCATGCTCGAAGAACACTTTCGCCAACTGAAAATTCAAAGCTCGCAGAACTAGTGATTGTATACAGTGATCATTGCAAGCAGATTTTTCATCCTAGTGCAGTATCTGAGATCATCATGACCCTGATTATCTTTTTCGAGTGCGTATGTCTGACGAGATAACCACAGTTGAGGAATCTATCACAGAGGTCCTTCTCGGTTTAATGACTGAGAGAGTCATGTCGGAAAGAGGAATGTCCACCAGAGTCCAAGCATCATTGACAAGAGGAGTGCAAGCCTCGCCGTCGACTGCTCAAGCAGGAACATCTTGAGTTAGTGCAGAAAGGAGAAATAAGCATAAAGACAACATAGCTAACGCAAAGTTAGTGCCATCCATCTTACCAGCTTACATACCCCCTCTGAGCGGTGCGATTAATAGGGACAGTGTCCCTAGAGACCTTCAATACAACCTAGTCACTGCATATCTACCGAAAGGAGTATGCACCTATCGCGCAAATCAAGACAAGGTTACAGCGTTGAAGTTTTGTGACTTCAACCTGGGGGACCGTAAAGTTTACAGCATGCTCGCCCAGTATAACTACTTGACAAGAACTAAGAGAAAAAATTCAAAGATCATCCCTCAACAATGGATGATGAACCTCGCGCAGTCTACTTTTCTCAATGTTATGAAAATACTGCACTTCGGCAGACACCAGGAGGTGAATGCTTGTGTAAAATTGCTGCTAGCAAGTTACCACGGAGGATAGCTATGGTTAAACCATCGCATAAATGTTGATTCGACGCTGATCAATAGGATCACCTAGCTTAGCATGCAGGGCCTTGATCCCCAGGATTACTACCCTAGAAAGACCATGAATCGCGCTCTTTCACAGAAGATTGAAGAAGCTTATGGAAATGTCGAGAAGGGAATGCGAGGCTACAAGGTAGCCTCTATCAAAAGTGGCACAATGCACCTCACATGTCAACTGATCATAGGAAATATTGTACATAAGAATCGACCTACACAAGTATCAGGCTTCGTAGTTGATCTCGCAAAAAAATGCACAGAGGGACTATAGATGAACTGGGCGAAGTACCTGGTAAAATAGCTAGAGATTGACTATAGAGAAGCCCATGATCAGGGGCATGAATTCCATTTTAGATCGCTTCTAATATTGATCGCTTTTGTTGCATGGGAACTACCAGAAGGTGCAATCTTCCTGGACCTCGACCCCTTTGAGCCACTAGCTGCAAAGTTCAGTACATTGTGGTACTCAACCGACATGAACAAGCAATGGCAATTGAATGTCGTTTTCCAAACGTATTATAACCAATTGAAAGCATCCATAAGGGGCGAACCTCTCATAACCCTGAACACTTTAGAAAGGTTCCAATCTTTGATAAAGTTCAACGTGGACCACCACTTTATATACCTAACTCTACGTGATGATGAGCACCAGGAACAACTTCAGTCCTATTATAAGCTGACAGAAGAAGACCTAGAAGAGATCACCAAGGAATGGTTGGCGGACCTCCTTGTTGCAGCAGATCCAACATAAATTTCAGACATCAACAACCCAGAAGTTACAGAGGACACACCTGGGCCCACTAAGACAAAGAAGACGAAGAAGCCTGAAGAGGTTCAAGATGTAGATAGCAGATCTGTAAGGATGGCTTCCGTCACACTATATCAAGGAGGTAATGGTGAAGACCTGGGTGAAGTTGAAAAGATACCGGAAGACGAAGTCAAAGTTATAAAGAAGAGAAAAGGGTCACCTATGAAGTCTCCCTCCTAGATGAAATTGAAAGCAACCATAACTAAGATGCAGACCATGCTCACTCCGGATGACTTCAGTTTCCTCCTCGCAACTATGAATGAAGCTATAGAAGAGATAACAGAAAAGAAGGAAGCGAAGGAGGGGTAGATATATAAAAGGATTGAAATTGAGCTCCAAGAAGTGCAACAGGCACTCCAGTCCAGCCATGCAATCTCTATTGCGCCTCTGCCAGAAGGAACAACAGAAGTGGGAGATGAATCAGTTCAACTCTGCAAGATTGTTGATACAGTCAAAGTAAGCCTTTGACACGCATAGGAAGAAAAAGTGCAGGTTACTCAGGCCTTAAAGAAAGTACAAGAGGAAATCATAGAACAACACCGAGCCACGCAGCAAGAGAAGGATGTTCTCCAAGAAAAAAATGAAGAAGATAGAGCAAAGATCGAAAAGGAGAAAGAGAAACTACTCACGAAGTAGATTAGGATGGAAGAAGTAGTTAACCAAGAATTCCACTCCGTCACTGGCTTAGAACAAAAGAGAGAAGAACCATTCGAACATCAAGTGACGAAGCTTGCTGAAGTTATTCATCAGCTTCAACAAAGGGTCACGGAATTAGAGCTTCAAACTATACCAAGTACCCCAGAAGAAGTGCATGACCAACAAGAATTGAATGCTTAGAGCACAGTTGAGAGGATTAAAACACTTGCTACATAATGCAAATAGTTAAGTAGTAGAAGCGCGCAGATATATGAACAACTATTCGAAGAACCAGAGTTGAAGAAATTGGAGTCCCAACTCCAAGAAGCAAAGAAGCACGTAGATACAGTACAGGCATAGCTCAAGCTCCTATCACCCATCGAGAGGATGAAGAGATCCTAGGAACAACACACCGCCCAACAAATTGTTCTTAACACGCAGAATAGAGTGATGGAAGTCACCCAAAAACTCCAGCCGAGCCAGGAGGCGGCCTATCTACTGTTTGAAGAAATTGAAGGCCAAGGAACAATGCTAGAATAAGTAGTTGTTACAGTTGAGCAACAACTGGAAGAACCTATCAGCGAAGCAGTTATTTAGGAATTTGACGAGCAAGAAGCAGCAGCATAGAGACAAGTCGAAGTAGCTCAAGTCAAGATCGAGACCTTTAAGGCAAAGTTACCTAGACCTGAGTGACTCAGGACGAGTCACAGGTGAGTGTTGGGGGCATGTTGGCCCTTGACCAAGTTTTGAGGAACACTTGGTCATATTTAACCATTTTTGGGACTTTAATAGCCTATCAAAGATGGAGCGCAAGGAGAAGCGAATATCGTGGAAGCTAGACCCCCTTTTTGGGTCCTTTTTTGGTTTTTGGGGATAATGTAACGAGACTGGGATGTCGGCCCATGGGTTTACCCATGTTTAGGCCCCTTTTTGTAATGTATAAGTAGAAGTCTAGGCTATGTAAAAAGGGACCTTTTTTAGGACACTTGAAGATATTTGAGAAGTGGCTTAGTGCTAAGAGATGATCTGTGTGATATACTTGCAGAGTTGAGTGCAAGTATTGTAAGTGCTAAGTGCACAGATTGTAAGAAGGTTTTATTCTTAGAGCTACTCGGGGAAGGAGGGTCTAGCAAGCTGCGTAGATCTCTTGTCCTGCGCGGAGTAGGTTTTGAGTCTCTGTGCTTGTAACCGATTGTCCAACAATAATAGAGAAGAAGAGTTGGTGGACGTAGCCCCAGGGTGGGGGTGAACCACGTTAATCTATGTGTCATGCTTTGTGTTTTTACTTTCATGTGTTTTCCCTCTCTTGCTAAGTGATATGACATGTTTAGATAGATTTACTTATGCTTTGTGCTTATTAGATGTGTATAGATGATAGATTTGATGTGTATGAAGTTTCTAAGTGCTTGGTCTACCAGATCTAGTCTATTGTATGCTGCTAAGTACTTAATTATCTTAGATCTAAGTATATACTGCGATGCTCTGTGTTATTTGCGAAGTGAGATAAGGGTTAATTCTAGGTGAACTATTGATGCTAAGTGCTTTGTTAAGTGTGTAATCATAGATCTATGTCCCAGCTAAGGTTGTAGACACCTGAGTCCTGCAACCACCCCTTCCTCTACCTCGGGTGAGACTTCATCTACTTCGTAGGTGTTGTCGAAAGGGCTGGTAGTTAGGGTTTTGTTGGTGCGCTATTGTAGCATTCAACCTTGGGTTTGCCCCTATGAAAACAAATGGTTCTTGCATCTTGATTGCTCATATTAGTTTAGATGCATTTCATTTTCATTTTTCTCTACTTGCATATTGATTTCATGCTTAGCTTAGAATTTTTTGAAAAAATGTCTAAATTTTCTTTTTCTAGCTTAGTTGGTTTGACTATGATCATATGAAAACAAGGATGAGTAGGCCATCCTGCACTTGACAGTTTGATGTTTTCTTGTAGTACCATGTCTACCAAGATATGTTGTGGTTACCATGCACTCTACGATGAGCACATGTCCCCAAGTAGGAGCCATATGTTATCCCCATTTTGTATATAACTGAGGAGATTATGTCTCGAGGCCCTCAGGTTGCAGATATGGAGTGCTGAGAGATTACATGACCAACAATACCATTTTTCACAGTTGGAAAACCCTCTCACCACCACAGATGGTCACAAATTTCTATATGGCATCCACCACATCAGCTGGCTTCTAGAAGGGAGTAGGCCTTGCTCCATGAGATACAAGTCAGTATTATGGTGAGCATCATTTCAATATTTAAGACAATTGAGTATGTTGTATCTTAGATTGATCTAGATTTCATGATATATGCTTGGAAATTATGCCTTTTTCCCTGCTTTACCTTGGTGGTTGACATTGTTCCCTAGTAAGTGGTTTTCCTTGGGGATGGGTTTGCTACTAGGAACTCCCTTAAAAATCCATTGTACCATTCTCTAACATAATTACCACTTTCCATAATTATTCCCCTCCATTTCCTTATCTCTTGGTATTTTAGGGTGTATTGACCCAAGAAGGGGTTGTCCCTTATTTTATGGGAAGAAGGGGATGAAGGCCCAGAGGGATTGATGTCGGGTAAAAGATAAAATCCTTTTATAAACCTTCTAGATTCTTCGCCCAGGGATCACCCAAGAAAGCAATGAAACACTTATCTTTGAGTAAAGGGGACCCACAATATAATAAAGAATGCTTAAAAGGTTAGTTGAAGGATAGGAGGTCTCATCACGAGATGAATTACCACATCCATGAATATCTAGTGGTATGACATTTCCATCATCTGGTCACCAAACCAGGGTAATGGCCCTCAATTGTATGGTTGAGAGAAAGGGGGTCTCATCACGAGCCAACCCTCTCATTTCCACTAGGTGTTTATGGGGACATCGCCATTATCTCGTCACCACACCAAGGAAGTGACCTTCAACCTCCTCTTAAAATTATGAAAGAATAAAAGAATGGAAATTAATGGGCTTGGAAAAAGTGCATTGCGTATGAAGGTACCAAACACCCTCTACAAAGACACCCATTAATGAGACACTACAACCCCTTGTATGTCATGAGCCCTATGCCCATTGAGTCTTGACCCCAACCACCTCACCCACTTTGTACATCTTGGAGAGGGATCTCTTGGAAACTCTCCTTGACCTAGGGAAAGATCTACCCAATAGGACACCTCGTCAACCCTCCCATATTCAAGCTTGACAAGTCGCATAATGTATTTGATCATTTAATTGTTTGATATAGTGATCTTTGATGCACATGCTTAGGTGGCTCATTTATTGATCAGATTCACTTATAATAATGTTATGACTTGAGATCCATGAAGGGCATGCTCATTTGTCTTTTCAAGACCTATTTGGTGGACATTTTTGGGAGAACAAGCCTAGCTTGGGCTTCCATGGGGCTACAAGCCCATAGGTTGGATGCTAAGGGCCCGCATGACGGATGAGAAAGATCAGACTTGGAAGGCCTTGAAAATGACTTGGATGACATAGCTTATCCCCCACATGCCAAACATTTTTCCCAGGAGAGGAAAAACATTACTCCTAGAGGCATGACATCACCTAGGGGGGTTAGGGCTTGGTGGTGAGGTTCCACTCATTGACACATGAACGTTTTGAGGAGAAGAAGGTCTTCACCATGAGGATATTGTCTAGATGCTTGAATGTGTCCTTTGGAGGCCTACCCGTGCTTCTCCAACACCAACGACTTCTTCTAAGTGGTAAAACATCCCCTAAAGGGAATACGTCCATGTAAAATTACGGTTTATTTGTGCAAAAGTGAAACTTTAAGTGAAATGTTTAATATTAATTTGTCAAAGGGGGAAATATTAGGGTTTTTTACCCCTATTCTTGTGGTTTACCCCTTAATTTATGGACAAGTCACCTTAGTGACATTTTGTATAAATAAGAGATCATAAGATCTCATTTGAACATGACTCTCCCTCATTGTGAGAAGTATTGGTCTGAAATTTTCGCTACCACAATTGATGAAACAGGTAGACAAGAATTAAAGGAAGAAGAAAATGAATCAATGGAACAACTTTATGAAGAAGAAACAAAAGATGAAAAAGAAGGGGAAGATGAAGAGGATCTAATAGAAGCAGAAGAGCAAGTTCAACAAGTGCCTCCAAAGACACCTAGTAGACGAGTATAGAAGAATCATCCTTCAGATCAGATTATCGAAAATAAGGATACAAGAGTTGAGACTAGAAGAAGAATGTGTTCACTAGAACAAACACACCTAGCAATCTCATCTACGATTGAACCAACCTGTTGAAGAAATTGAGGATAATAATATTAGGGAAAGAGGATTGGCGGAAAAGGCCTCAAGCCATATTTCTCAAAATTGTATTCATCTTAATGATACAAATATATAATGCAATAATGAAACCACCTCAATTGTTCTCACATCGACACCTCATCAAGAGATAAGGTCAAATGAGGAAGTATAAGAATCTAGTAGCACACTTAGGATAACAACTATATCATAGCATGCAAAATATATCAAAGGTGGTATACTAAGAATTAATGATTGTATATGAGAAAGAGCCTAACATTCCCCCCCTCAATCATAAGTCTTAGCAATAATACCAACAAAGAAGGTGCATAAACTGGTACATTTTCATGTCTTCATGCTAAAAATCCTGAGCTGAGCCACAATGAAGAACTGCCTGAAAAACCGCCAAATTTGGATGCTGAAAAATATGGAAAACCTCACTGTGTAATCATGTGAGCTAGAATGCCAACAATTTTGTTCACTGATGTGAACTCCAATATGATGAGAGAAAATAAAGAGAAG
>JASDQU010247250.1:0-11438 GCA_032191745.1 Picea mariana
TTTTGGCTTGTCTATTTTATTGCATATGGTTGAGGTATGTTCCGTGGTTATCTCTTTCTGTTATTTGCTGCATACACACATATAAACACATCTAAACAAATGGGTCAGCAAACTGTTTGACGAAATACCTCACTTAGAAAAAGCTTTAGAAAAGACACCAAAACAATGATGATCCTTGCATAATGGCTTGGGATCATTACAAAGACAGAAACCAAGTAATATTCTTTTCTATTTTCTTTCTCATTAGAAGGACTTTTCTGTTTTCTTTTGGATTCATCATCCTCAGCAGTTGAGGCATGATGTTTCGCTTTCCTTGGATATTTCTTTCTAAACCAACAGTCTTTAGCAAAATGACCCAACTTATTACAACTAAAGCAATTAATCTTAGATGTATCAATACTCTTGCCTTTGAATGTACCTTTGGTGTTTGGCTTCCTCTGAGAGCCTTTCTGGAAAGTGCCTTTCTTCTTTTCCTTGAATCTTGATGCTAATGCTGAATGCTCTTCTTTGGTTGGCTCGTTCCTGGTAGCAGTGTGACTCTCCTCCTGGAGGCAATCATGCCATAACCTCTCAAACGTGGGTTGAATATCTCTCCCACTTACACTGGATAAGAAGGTCTCCCAAGAAGGAAGACCATCAAATATGGCCTGCACTAAATCATCATCGTCCACTGTGACCCCTGTGACCAAAAGCTGATCTCTGATCTGGGCTATCCTGGAACAGAAAGATGCTATTGATTCACCTTTCTCCATCTTCAAATGCTTAAGCTTATGCTTATGTGTCCTCTTTTGACTTGGAACCTGTTTCTCATACAGATTCACCAAGGTATCATACAGTCCTTGGCAGTCATTAACGAAGTCATTGTCGACATTATACTGTCTTTGACTAAGTCAAAGATGATTCGCTTGGCCTTTTCTTGACTCTTCCTGAAGGCCGCTCTTCCTGCATTAGTAGTGGGTTCCTCCACCACCGTGGTCACATATTGCTCAAGATCATGCTCCTGCAAGATATTTGTTATCCGGAGCTTCCACACATTGAAGTTGGCAGCTCCTTCGAGCCTATCCTCGGCCCTGACTGAAATGGAAGATACCATGGACCTCACACTGGAAACTTAATCAAGCTGCTTGGATCTGTGTGTACCTGCTACTGCACTTCAACAAACTTAACACACCCTAAGCTCTGATACCATGTTAAATTTTGAGCTGATTTCTTAAGCGAATTAGTCCTTTGAATTCTTCAACACTTTGATTCCATCTAAATACATTTCAACAATATAGAATCATAACCGAATAGCAAAAATCATGTAGATACGTAAGCATGCACATCAACAACACATATACCCTGGGGAAACCCTGTACAGGGAGAAAAACCCCAACAAACGATATTCCTTTATTGCATTAATAATGTAAGATCACTTACAAACATCCACCAAGAAAACTCTGCTCTTGAAGAGCTTTCCAAGTTGACTCTGACCTGACAGAGAACTAAGAGACCTTGCTGATATAGACGTATCCGAGTTACTTTCAAAGACTGAGATGTATTAGCTCTGATATGGGCTGTTGAAGCTGTCTCTAATTGACTATTATGCGCCTCTGATATGCTGTCTCTAAATGCTGTTATTACAACACTGTTATGAGCCTTTTATGCTGCCTCTATATGTTGTTATGACAACACTGTTATGCACCTTTATACTGTCTCTATATGCTGCCATGACAACACTGTTATGCGCTTTTATATGCTGCCTCTGTTGGCTGTTAAGACAACACTGTTATGCGCCTTTATAATGCCTCTATATGCTGCTATGACAACACTGTTATGCGCCTTTATATGCTGCCTCTGTATGCTGTTAAGACAACACAGTTATGCGCCTTTATACTGCCTCCATATGCTGCTATGACAACACTGTTATGCACCTTTATATGCTGCCTCTGTATGCTGTTAAGACAACACTGTTATGCGCCTTTATACTGCCTCTATATGCTGCTATGACAACACTGTTATGTGCCTTTATATGTTGCCTTTGCATGCTGTTATGACAGCACTGTTATGCGCCTTTATACTTTGCTTCTGTATGCTGATATGCACCTCTATATGCTGTCTCTACATTCACCATTACCCTGCATAACCATTGTGTGGAAGAGAGGGGTTGACCTCTGCTTATAAAGGGGTGAAGAGGAGAAGTAGATGGCTTGAATTAGGAACTTGTTTGCATGCGTTAACATAACTCAGCTTCACACTTTAGTTCGAGAATAGAACTAGACTTGAGACTTCAGTTACAACTCACCCTTGACTTGGCATGCATGCGTACTAACTTAGCATGCACATGGCATGCATGCATGCAGTGCATGTCATGCATGCACATGGCATGCATGCATGCAGTGCATGTCATGCATGCAACATGCATGCAACATGCGACAACTTGACAACAATGTCTTTGACTTAGACATGCAACTTTGACTTCTACAACACGACTCTTTACAAGGAAATTCGAATTTCTCTTCATGGTGGATAATGTTACACGTGCCAACGCACTAGATCAATACATTTATATCATTTGCAATATTAGGAATATCGTTTGTTTCTAGCTCATAGGAATTTTGTATTCAACCTAACTTTTACTAGGTGCCTTGACTTTTGCTCATGGCTCACAAGGCTTGACTAGGCTCACAAAGGTTGTACGTTCCCCCTGACTTTTGCACTAGTGACTAGACTGTCTATGCTCACAGAGGTTGTACGTTCCCCCTGACTTTTGCATTAGACTTACATAGCATCTCGTTCATCCTGACTTTTGGTTTGACACATAGAGGTTGTACATTCCCCCTGGCTTTTGTCAATACCTCACAAGACTGGTTGATTCTCCAAATCTCCCTGGCTAGCCTTAGGGTGGACCATATGGCCTCTCATTGGAGAATGATTGTCGATGCTGCCAAATTTAATAAGGCTAACTCCTCACCTTTACTCTTACCGGAATCCTTTCCTTTTCCCTTCTTTGTCTGACTGACAAGGGCCTGGTTCTCGTGATCTTCCTGCCTGCTAGCTTTAGACTCCTCCCGAGATTCTTCCCGGATATAGTCGTCCCAAAGCCTCTCAAAAGTGGGAAGGTTCTCCCGTGCACAGATACCCTTGAAAAATGGTTCCCAAGGCTTTGAGAATCCATTCAGTGCCGTATTTACCAATTCTGCATCGGCCACCTTCTCCCCAACTATTGCAAGCTGATCATGGATCTGGGTGATTTTCATGAGGTAACTAGTAACTGAGTCTGATCTGGACATATGCGTGGATCTGAGCTTATTCCTCAATACCATCTTTTTGTTTATGTTCTCGCTTTGGTAGAGACTTACCAGAGCATCGAACATCTCTTTGGTCGTCTTTTTCTCGGACAAGTGAGGAATCATGATCCTTCACTGCATCCAAGATCACTCGCATGGCTCTGATTTGCTTCTTCTCGTGAGCTGCCAATTGCCATGGATCTTTCGGTGAAGGAACTACTTTGTCAACAATCTCCCAAAGATCATTTTCTTTCAAAAGCAAAGTAACCCTTGCTTTCTGGCAAGAAGTTTGAAGCTCCATCCAATTTTTCTTCAAACCTGAGACTAGCTGCTGCCATCTTTCAGATCTAAACAAACTGCCATGAAAATGTGCTTAGTCCTTCAAGCAACAGTAAAACCCAATTGCTAGACTTCAGATCTAATAGATCTGCTGCTGTAAACCCCAGATCTGCACTAGATCTGACTGCTGGTTACTTAGATCCAATAGATCTGCTGTTGTAAACCCCATATATGCACTAGATTTGACTGCTGGTAACTCAGATCTACTAGATCTGCTATAGTGCTACTATAAACCCCAGATCTGCACTAGATTTGACTGTTGGTTACTCAGATCTAATAGATCTCCTGCTGTAAACCCCAGATCTGCACTAAATCTGACTCTTGGTTACTCTGATCTAATAGATCTGCTGCTGTTACTTGGATATTTCAATTAGAGAAAGCTCTGATACCATGTCAAAATTTCAACCTTGGGTAAATTACTTATGATCTCAAGCAAAAATTACTTGCTGAATTTTAAACAGAAAATTCAGACCATAGCATAATTACACACTGGATGGAAATTAACTGGAAATTAAACAGCGGAAGCACATAGAAAATTTCTGCCCTTCAAATATCAGCTTTTCATTAATTACTCCAAGCTTACAAGGGCTCCCTAACTGGGAAAATAGTCCACTGAGAAAAGAAATAAATTACAGCAAAAAACCTGGCTGTTTTGGCCTTGCTGAAGAAAACCCTTTGCTCTGATCTACTGTCCACAGCTGTACAGCCTGTCCTTGCCTGTACGCCCCCCCATAAAATTTGTACGGTCTCTGCCCTGTACTAAACATTACACATTACAAGTTGGTACGGTCTCCACAAAAAATTTCTGGCTGCTGGGTTATTCTCTCCTCCTTTGAACTTGACCAAAAATCCTTCTTTGCTCTGTGTATCAAACACTGTGAGCCACTGATTTTCTGTGTTTCGTGGGTTCTCCTTTCACTTTTCCTTCCTTTTATAATATTGAGTTTTGACCGAATCTAACATAACCATAGATGACTAAGTCTCCAAAACCCTAATCTCTCAATGAGATTGACGGTTGAGATTAAGTCCACATCAATGGTCAAGATTCATCTAATTCACTAATGTAAATACTAACATTTTATTAGATTAATCACTAAATTAATAAAAGTCTCTTCACTTTAATACCTAACTTTAATTAAAGTGAATTAAAGGACTTTTGGACGACTTCCACACGTTTGACACCAGACCTGTGTGGAAGTTCCTGTCCGATGCTAAAACATCAACAGGCCCAACTTTATAAACACTTCAACCTGCTAGGGCCAACTTTATAAACACATCAACCTGCCAGGCCCAATTTTTGCAGGGATTGTTTGTTTTTTTGTTTGACCAATAGACATAGTATACATCTTTTTTTAGGTTTCTCCACAACCTATGTTGGGCCCAACTTTATAAACACATCAACATGCCAGGCCCAATTTTGACAAGGATTCTTTTCTTTTTTATTTGACCAATAGACATAGTGTATATATATATATATATATATATAGGATTCTCCACAACCTATGTTTTTTCAACTGCGGTCCTATATCACCAAATTTCATAAAATGTCAGATTCTAAAAATACCAAGTACCTCACATTTATACACATGGTTTTGATGCCCTAACCATCTTCCTAAAGCGTAATGTCTGTATTTGTATTTCTCAGACACGGTTTTGATGCCCTAACCATCTTCCAGAAGTGTGATGTCCATATTTGTATTCCTCAGGTTGCAAGCATAATTGGGTTAGAGCAATCTCGTGTGTCTCTGTGAATTTCTGGTGTTGAACTCATGCTGTCTCTGGTTTTTATATGGGAATTACAACCTGCCCACATCCACATCACTCTGCTGCCACATCTGGACACAATGTCTGCACAGAATCATTTGACTTGCTTGCAATTTGTACCTGATCTGTTCTTTGTTTGACGTCTTTGTTCTGCAGTCTGCTTGTGGTTACTTGACATTTTTCCTGGGTTTGCTGGGCGGGTTTGCTGCGCAACTGCTCAGTGTCTTAATATCTACCTATGTTTTCTCTGCTAGGTGATTTTCTCTGCTGGTCAACTGCAAGTGTGTGGGGCATCAATGTCTTGTTGTGTGCTTCATGGAGAGTCATGCACATGCTGGTTTATGGATATAATGGCTATACCGGTTTATCATCTCTGCAATCACTTTCTATTGGGCTCTTGAAATATTTTTGATGTCGTGGACTCTTTGAATCCAGGCATTAGCACTGTTCATCCTTTTGTTGTCCTTCCTTTTTTTGTTTTTTAAAATCTTTTTGAAGTTTAAAACCATTAAAATTTTATAGACTTTTAAAATACACTCTGCCCTTAAAAATTATTATAAGCATTCAAAATTTGACTTGCCTTTTCCTTCCCCCTCCCACTGATTCTGACGTCGTTTCCTGAAGTGCGGAATGGACTTCCTTCTCAATCTTCATGATCACAGGTAACTGGCTGGAATCCTGTTTTATACCATGTAGAATTTGGTACATGTACACAAAGATACAAGGAACAAAAAGTTGGAGAGAATAAAAGATAAGAGTTTTATTAATGATGCTGCAGCACATACATGTCTCTCTCTCTCTCTCTCTCTCTCTCTCTCACTCCTATATGTCATTTATAATTAATGATTATGATTTATAACACCATATATAATTATGCTGGTTTAATAACCTCATCTTTAAATGTCAAATTGGTCACATTGGTCACATTATCTACTTCCCACCAGTATTAATGTTTACTAAACATTACACATTACTAACATCGTAGGAGCTTGTAGTTTGCTTCTCAAACATAGTTGGGGGGTCAGAGTTATCTTCTCATTGTTAGCATTGTTAGATTTTGACCGCACCTCAGGTCTGGTCTATGTCTTTGACAGTTATACACAAATTTCACTATTTGAACTGTAAGCATAAATACACTGAGATGCCTAACAATTTAGCACAGCAGAAAATCAAAACTAGCAATTAGATCATACACAAGTACACAGGATTTTCAAGCCCAAAAACTTTGTTCTTAAACCAGAACACATGGGCTCCTGTACCAGGGACAATGGCCCAATTCTTGTACAAAAGAAAAACCAAACACTTACCAATTCACCTACTAGGCACAGCTGAAACCCTCCTTAGTTTCTGTGCCAACTGTTACAATTAGGGAAAGAAACAGAAAATATACTTTCTTTAAATTTTTCTGTTAGTTAGATCAGCAAGAGCATAATAGATCTAAATAAAACTCAGAACAAAAATGTGAAGTAAAACAATAGATCTAAAACATTAAGTATTTCTGAATAAGCAAAGCTTAGATCTGAACTATATTTCTGAGTGAGCAAAATATTTAAACCATAGAAATATTCCTGAGCAATTAGCTCTGAACCATAAGGCTATTTCTCAGTATGCTAAGTCAATAGATCTGAACTGTATAAAACAATTTAACCATAGAAATATTTTTGAGCAATTAGATCTGAACCATAAGACTATATCTGAGTGTGCTAAGTCAATTAGATCTGAACTGTATAAAGCAATTGAACCATAGAAATATTTCTGAGCAATTAGATCTGAGTATAAGCAATAAAATAAAACTTTAAACAACACCTTACCTCTTGAAGATTTACCTCTGTGTAATGAAGAGAAGCTTGGCACACATGAGGAATGCTATGCCACTTGAAGTTATGCTCAGATAAGTCTAGGGCACATGGATCAAACTCAATGGGTTAGATCTCTGTCAATGAGAAAGAGGACTGATATGCCACCATAGAAAATCTCACAAAAAACAAAGAAAGCCCAATAGAAAAAATCTGGAAACAAACCCTTATTCCAGCCACATATAGTCAGGAAGTTCGAGATCTAGGGGACGACTGCATTAGAAAGGATTTACAACCCAACAAGAAAAGGCCACAACCTAGAAGGGCTCCAGATCTGCTCAAGAAGGAGGGACGACAACCTCAAGAGGAGATCCCATCATTTAGAAGAGGGCCAACTTCAGTAGACAGGCATAGAGAGAAGAGGGTGGCAACAAAGGACACTTGACAGCAGTATTTAAATCACCCTCAACACAAAACAACCTTTAACATAACCTGACAACAGCAAGAACACTTTAGAAGGGACCTGGCAGCAATCAAGAAAAGAGGCCAAACTGAAAACTGTCACAAGGAGGCTGAACTGAAACTGTTACAAGGAGGCCCACCACACATAGAAGAACTTGGAGCAATCTGCCACACTTTGAAGAGAAGGGAATGAGTGAAGTGAAAATTGAGGGGAGAGGTTTTTATTTATAGTTTTAGGCTAGGGCTAGGTTTATAAAAATATTATTAATATAATAACATATTAATTAATATAAATATTAATTTAATATGTTATATTTAAATATTAATTAATATTTTTATTTTATTCTTATTTAGCCCTAAAAATAAAAACACAAATCTCACTCAAACCCAAACTCAAAAACCAAAGGGAAAGAACAAGCAAGGGGTTAGGAGAGGTAGAGAGGTTTTCTTAGTGGCAACACATGTCCATATAATTCTCAAAGGTGACCAATTAACTTTATCATCATTGCATAAGGGTTACATCCCACAATGTGGTCATGCTCATCTTCATAATCTCTCCTAGGTCCTGCGAACCATCTTGGGAGAGAGGAAGAGGATCACACACCAATACATCTTGGTCTTACACCAAGATCTACCTGATCAAAGACCAGGTTGCCCCAGAACACATCTGGGGTCTTATCCACCAAGATACAAGACCAAGGATTAACCCATGCTTTAGACATGGGTACCCTAGAACACATCCAGGGGCCCTAGACACTTTTAGGGACTTATGTCAACCACCAAGGAACACATCCAAGGATCAATCCAAGCTCAGGGCAAGGATTCCCTGTAACACATCCAGGGGCCCTAGAATACATCTAAGGTCTTTACTGCTTGGTCCTAGACCAAGAACCCCAGTTATCTACTGGGGGCCGATACAAGGGTCTTTCTACTTGGTCCTCGACTAAGAACCCCAGTTATCTACTAGGGGTTCATACAAGGGTCTTTTTGCTTGGTCCCAGACCAAGAACCCCAATTATCTACTGGGGGCCCTCACAAGGGTCTTTTTCCATGGCCCTAACTGCTTGGTCCCAGACCAAGAGCCCCAAGAGTGAACTGGGGTACCTAGTCCACAACTAAGGTCTTATGCCATCCTTCAGGAGAATGGCTCCTGCAGCTGCATTAAATTCAACACTCCCTCTCAGCAAGAGAGGCATTCTTAGCAACACCAAGCTTGTCTAGAAAGTACACAAACTTTGTCTAGGATAGTGGCTTGGTCAAAATATCTGTCATCTGCTCTGTTGTCGGAACATACTGTATACTGAGAATGTTCTTCTGCACTATGTCTCAAGCATAGTGATATCTCATCTCAATGTGTTTTGTCATAGAAACACATGATTCACAGAGAGCTTTACACAACTCTGTTTATCATAGTGGAACACTGTGGGTTCCAACTCAACACTGAACAAATCTGAGAGTGGCTTTCTGAGCCACGTTGCTTCTATGTTGGCATCACTTGTAGCAAAGTATTCTGCCTCTATAGTGCTCTGGGCTATGGAGCCCTGTTTCCTGCTGGACCAGGAGAACATAGTTGAACCCAAGCTCAAACAATATCCGAAAATACTCTTCCGGTCCACTATACTATCCATCCAATCTAAATATGCATAACCATGAAGCATTACACCTCCAATGAAGTGTATCTAAACCCATAGACTATAGTCTCTCGAACATATCTCAGAAAAGGTTTAACAACAACCATATGGATATGCTTTGGTTCACACATGAACTGGATGAGGGCATTCACTGCATGATAAGAATCTGGTCCAGTATGTATAGGATACATTAAGGACTCAAAAAGTCTTCCGGATCTGAAACTGTAGCTTGAACTTGCATCTTCTATAGTTTTGGAAATCATCGGTGTGGATATGGACTTACAGTCCAATATGCCAAGTCTATGGAGCATATCAACTGCGTACTTTCTCTTATGAGAGAAACATCTCACCTGGATTCTGTCACACCTCTAAGCTCATAAAAATAATTCAAAAGACCCAAGTCTTCCATTTTAACTTCTGCTGAAGAGCTCCCTCTTAGTCCGAGCTATCAAAAATTTCCTTTCCTATAAGGAACAAATCATCCTAAGATAACAGGATGATTTTGGACAATCTTTATATAAAGATTGGGATCGGCAATACTCTTGGTGAATCCAAGACTCTGTAGAGAGACTGTCAATACTTTCATACCAAGCTCTCAGAGCTTGTTATAATCTATGGGATTCTTTCCCATGGATAGCCTCTTGCTCAACTTCACTGTTAAGAAAAATCGGTCTTAACATCTATCTGGTGAAGTTTTCAAATCAAAAACTACGACAAGAGAGAAAATGATCCTAATGGAAGTAAGGATCTTGTCATAGATAATCCTTTCTTTCTGAGAGAAGTCACGAGTCACAAATTTAACCTTAATACTGTCATCTGATGTAGGTCATAGTTTAACTCATATGCAGGGACTGTTTTCTCTGAGTCTCATAAAATGTCTGCCTCCCTGCATGTGCAAACTGGCTCCCTCTGAACCTATAAGATTCTTTTGACTCTGATCTGGTGTCATATCTCTTCAAGATGTTCTTGGTTTCAATACCAAGTTTAATATGAAAAGTTGAGTCAGACTTGTTGAGCTCCTTTGCCAAGGATAATGGTTCAAATACAATCTAAGGACTCTCAAAGAGATATCTGTAGGGTTCCCAAAACGAAGAAAAATACCCCAACTACTAAGATAATTTGTTGGACTCTTTAACCAAGGAAATAACCCAAGGTTACATGTTGTCTTTCATATCAAAGATAAAAGACCAACAAACAACTGGGTTTCCAAACCAGGGAGAAAGACCTAGCTTACATCAATTTAAAATAAGTATGTGCTGAGATCATAGCTTCCTTGGTCATATAACAAAAATACACATGAGATTTTGACAGTATTCCATTGAGACATGGATTCATAAATATGACAGGAAGGTAAACATATCTTTCTTGTTGTCATTTGTAGTCACAAGAATGAATGTAAATGGAGTATCCATGAACTTGCTTAGGCCGAAGACATACTTGTACATTGCAGCCTGTTACCAACTCAATCTATCTAAGACATCTTCTGTGTATGCAGAGGTTTGATATAAATCTGTTAGTTCAAGTAATTTCATATCCTTAAGAGATTATCCCACTGTCATGTGGATAATACATTATTCATCCATATGCAATGAGTTAACAATACATCTTAAAGAATGAGGCCAAAGATTGCATTGTCCCAAATTATGTTCTTACAAAAGTCAGTCATCACATGTTTTTCTCAAAGCCAAATACCAAAGTCATTTGCCAAGTTTCCACCACTCAATGTATTGTGGTTAACTTTAAAGCTCGTGTACTCTTTGTAGTACAAAACATATGGATGACCATTAAGTGCATAAGTTGCTGTTATTTACTGAAGTTACACAGTTTTCCATTAAAATTCCTTTACCAGTGATTCTGTCAATGCCATTGTAATTTACCAAAAGCTTATTAAATGAAAGCTAAGAACTCACCAAGCATTAGTAACAATAACATTATAAAAGATGAAACCTATCTCTTGTGATCTTCAAGATGATGGTTACAATCCCAAGTATTCTGTATCAGATCTTGAACTAACCTGGCCTAGCTCAGAAGTGAGAAAGGGGTTACTGGAGGTAAGAGTTATCATTTAAAATTTTAGTCAAAAGAAAAAAGAAAAGTCTTGAAAATCAATAGATAATTAAGGGTAAACTAGAGGATTTACTAGGAGTCCCCCTTCAAAAATCCAAGGATCCACCAAA
>JASDQU010247252.1:666-16730 GCA_032191745.1 Picea mariana
TATTTATTATCTTATCCCCTCCATTTAATGTTTCTTCCCCCCCCCTTCATACGTAAGTCTTTAATTAAATATACTAAAAATTATTAACTCCTTTAACTCATTACTCAATTAATTAATTAATCATTGACAGATATGAACAAGTAATTATTAATTAATTAATTAATTAATATTATTAAGAAATAATTATTGTTTAACTAACATATTAGGACAGTCAAATTATCAAATTAATTATAATTAATAATCCCTATACATCTATTTAAGTAGGGTTGTTACAGTCTGCCCTTGTGCCAAAACTCTCTTTATGTTTAATAACTCAGTATTTTTTAATGGAGAGGTCTTCTGCCCCAATTCGAATTGATGCATGGGTATGTGTGGTTGTCACAACTTGTTAGTTGATTGATTTTTACAACAATGGTGGATTGGTTGGTTGATACACAATCACTGGTATTTTTGCACTAAGGATTGTTTGGATGTTTAGTTGGCATTGGCTACAAATGCTTGATGTTGCTCACGCATACCGCGTTGTGTGTGTGGTGTTTCTGTCATGATAACTGTTAGTTTCTTTTGGGGTCGAATGGTTATTGCAACCAGGAAGACTATATGAATGACATCCATTGCATGCTTATGATTGTCTTATTGCATAAGTTGAGTGTACACAACATAGTCGAGTACAATTTGACTAAATTGAAGCAATATTGTATTAGATTGATAGCTCAACACGATCGTTGAGCTATTGTTGTGACTGTGTGTTTGGTTTTTTAAAATGGAAATGTTTCATCATGGTGTTTTGATGGCTACACACTATGTATAACATGGATAGCTTGGATTTCACACTCAGGGATACCCACATGGTTTTAAGCATGTTTTTGTTGCAACCCGATCATTTGGTGAGACATGCATGTTGTTGATACCTCGTCGTGTTGGATGGGTGGCCCAACATTTTAGATTCACATTAAATATTGATTGCACAGTGATGGAGTTACACTTGCATGATTGAATTATTCAACACATAGCTTGTGTTGGAATGGTGGTTGTTGTCTGTATGTTTAAGTGTCAATTCAGGTTTTGCAATTTGATCTTGATTATTGGGTTTACTGCCCCTATATATGTTTAAAGAATCTCATTGCATTTAAATGACAGGCCCGAATGCAGTGGTAGTGTGACTTCATTGTTAATTTTGGAAACATGACTTTGAGTATATTTGTTGATTGAAGTAATGTATCGACAGTGGTTGATTTTGATGGTTTACAGAGTGGGAATGGTTACTGTTCCAAAATTGTTATAAGATGCAAAGTATATAAATGAAAGGAACATGAAAGGAACATAACCCCTTTACAGATTGTGTGGAATGCATACTGTCTTGTGATGGAACTATGTTGGATATTTGATTATGAACAGTCAACTAGTTAAATGCACAAAAAATGTTATTTGGTCACAATGATTGATGGTTGATGCATCTCTTTTCACAGAATGTTTTATGGATCACTTAATTAATTTCATGAATAGTAATCATTTTTCTTCCCTTCCATTATTTCATTTTCCACTAATTACAAATCCCAACACCTTCCCATATTCATTTTTCACTCCTTGTTCTGAGATTGATTATAGTCAAGAGAATTTCAGTGTTAAAGCAGTTGAAAGTGGCAGTGTCTTGTGTGAATTACAGTGATGTTTTATTGATTTGATTTATAGTTTATTGTTGTTGTCATTGAGAAGTAACCATGTCCTTTTTACCCCTCATTATATCATATTTTCCCTCAATACAAACCCCTCACATATCCCAAAACCCTTTTTCACCCCTTTCTCATTGATTAACAATAAAAAAATTTGTATGGATTGGATTGCATGAGTCTGATGCATCACTGAGCCAATCTATTTCATATTTTTAAGAGTTGTCATGTATGGTTATTTAAAAGACTATTTATAATCAATCATGCATGCAGGAATGCATTTTTTTAGTCGAGTTAGCCATGTCCAGGGAAACAAAGGTAGAGGTAATTGGAACCGAGGCCCAAGAACGCCTAGGTTCTCCATACATTTTGATGTTGATTCACAAGATCTTGGCCAATTGTTTCATGCCAGATTTTTCAATTGGATTGGGTAGGGAGTAGTCCAACCTAGACCTTAAAGGCCTCCTTTCCAAGCTCCGCAAGCCCCCAGTATCCCCGTACCTCTTCATGTGTCATTACAACCTGAGGTTCCTAAAAATGATGGATAGTAGGAGATTTACCACCCGACACTCTCCCAACATTGTGGCTGGCCCAACTTGTCCTTGCCTTCTCCTACACCTATTAACGCCATTTTCCAAGCTGCCCCTGACCACTCGCCAATGCAATCCTCCCATGCTAGCAAGAGATTGAAAAATGAGGCCCACAATTCCCTTGATAAAGGAAAATCCATGACTGCCCCTTCCTCACCCTCCAATGGCTCTGACAAAGCCGTGTCTTCCTAGATGCATTTGAGGTATGATTGTTCCCACGTGATCAACGATATTAGGCCTAAAGGCTCTGCACAACCAAAGTCAAATTCAGGAAAATCAAGAGGTGAAAACAACAATCAAGGAAAGCTTGCATTGCAGACTGGGAAATATGGATTATGAGTTTTTAGTGTTATCCATTGTTGATGACTGTTGACTTCAGGAACTTTTGGACAACATGTTTTATTTTGGATATATGAGTAATATGTTTGAAAATAATTTCAAATTTCATGAGCTAAATTTTCCAAAAGTGAATATGTTGATGGGAGACACAAGGAGGTGTGTTTTACTTAACTAATGGTTATGTTATGATTGTTATGATTGTTATGAACTAAAGGGAGTGACAAGGGGTCCCACCTACTATTTATTATTTATTTATAACCCTTATTATAATTATGACTTTTCCCCCTAACTAAAGTTAGTTGAGTCTTTTAATTAACTTAACTAATGAGTTGGTTCAACTACTTCAACCAATTCTAATTTGTTTAAAAGAAAAAGGAAAGTGAGGAACATGAGGAGGATAGAAGCATAAGCATACTAAGGTTTTCTCTTTGAGTTATATTGAGATAGTTCAGTGTTGACCCTCGACCAAGTTTTGGAGAATCTTGGTTGTGTTTGACCATTTTTGGGACTTTAACAGGTTGGTTGAAGACAAAGCGCCCAGGTGAAGTGGAGATCGTGAGATCTCACCCAATTTTTGCGGGATTTTTGGGTTTAGGGTTTATGTAATGGGTATGGGATGTCAGCCCATGGGTTTACCCATGCTTAGGCCCCTTTTGTAATGTATAAATAGGAAGCTAAGTGATGTAAGAAGAGGTATTAGATGTAAGTTGGATTTGTGCAAGATATGTAAAGGTTGTTAAGTGAGATTAGTTGTGAAGGATTCATGCTTACTATGTGTTGAGAACTTGCAGAGTTAAGTGCAAGTGATTGCAAGAAGGCTCTGTGCTGTGCCAAACTCAGGGAGGGAGGATCTAGAGAAGTGCACACAGATCTCATGTCCTATGCGAAGTCGGTTTTGTGGCTCTGTGGATGTAATAATATTGAGAGAAGATAATAAGGAAGACGAATAATTGGTGGACGTAGCCCCATGCTGGGGGTGAACCACATATATCCTGTGTTATGTGCTTTGTGCTATATTGTTCTTATATTTTCTTAGTGTTGTAATCTGTATGTATTTTATATGCATCTAATGTAGTATCTTAGTTATTAATAACATGAATGAATGCTAGATCTATTTGATGCTATGTGATGAATGGTTAGACATGCTTAGATCTTGTTGAATACTGTGATGTTCTGTAGTTAGTTTTTTACCTGCGATGTGAATAAGGGTTAAATACTAATGAATGTTAATTGATAAGTGATTTTTTAAGTATTGTGATCACAGATATGTGTCCCATCTAGTTTGTGGACACTTGAGTCTTGCAACCCCCCCTGCCTCTACCTTGGGTGAGACTTCATCTGCTTTGCAAGTGTTGCCGAAAGGGCCGGTTGTTAGGATTTTGTTGGTGTGCTATTGAAGTGTTGAACCCTGGGTCTGCCCCTATGCCAACATTCAATTTTCATTCATTCATTATTCATCACAAGCCTAATTCTCTTTTATGATAGTAGGTTCTTATTGTAGACATCAATATTCAGGGATGAATCACATCATTCAGACACTTGTTTCTTCAGAGGTGTTGATATATCTTTGATAGTCTGTGTAGACTTGTCTATTTGTGAATTAATTTTCATGACTGACAAAGGCTATTGTGCATTTTTGAGTGGGCAACAATCTGTGGCAAGCTGATCCAACATTTGGAGTTCAGTTTTAGTTTTTTGTCAGAGGTCCTTTTGTATGTTCCATCGGGGATGTCTAAGTTTGACTTTGGTCCAAAATTTCTTCATGAGATTTTGTAAAGAATGTCTCTTTGATGAATTTGAATGAAATAAAGGATTTCTTTATGTCTCATCTGTCTTGATTATCATCTTGGTGACTTTTCTTCTATCTTTACATTTATTTCAGCAACTGATATGTTTAGAAAATTACATAAAAAGTAAATTTTCAACAAGCTTTTTGTGGATAAAAGACTAACCTAAGCACTTGTAATTAATACTTGTGAGTTAGGATGTTAATTTTGTTGGCTATAAACATAGGGTGATATTCCCATCTATTTTTCTTTAGCCAAGCATAATATGGAAATTCTTGAGTAAGATCATCTCATATGTTTTCCTCAATAGTACCCTGTGTTGATCATGGCACTGCTTGTACTTAGCATTAGATTTCTACAAAATCTCCTAGACTTGTTGGCGGAGGTGTTGAATCCATTCAATGAATCTGGTGGCTTTGTTTGTCTCAGACTGAACATGGAAAGAGTTTTTCTGTGTGGTGGCAAGAGGTAGTGCAACATCAATGGGACCCAAGGGTTGGAATCCCAGCCCCACCTAAAATGGGATATGGCCGGTGGAGCTATGGAGAGCCATGTTGTAACTGTGTTGAACATAGAGGAGAATCTCATCCCATGCACATGGATTCTTAGAGTTGTACATGTGCAGAATGTGCACAATCATCCGATTGATGACCTCTATTTGGTCATCTTTTTGGGGGTGGAAAGAAGTGGATTTAGTGAGCTTGGTGTCCAATAGTGACCAGAGACTCAACCAAAATGTGTTGAGGAACCAAATGTATCGGTCGAAGATGATGTTTTCTGGTATCCAAAAATGGACCCACACTCGTTCAAGGAAGATATTGGTAGCATCTTCCACTGTGATATTCTTCTTGCATGTTGTGAGGATGGACATCTTCGAAAACCGATCAACGACCATAAGTACACAATCATTTCCTTGCTTGGTGGATGGAAGGCCATACATGTAATCTATTGAGATGGATTCCCAAGGATTCTCTGGAGTAGGAAGAGGGGTGTATAAGCCTTGATTATTGATGGATGGTTTGGCAATGACATAGGTAGTGCAATATCTGATATACTTGTTGACGTTGTGTCGAAGTTTTGACCAATAAAAATGTTTTTGAAGAATGACCACATTTTTATCCATGCCAAAATGTCTTGCCATCCAACTATAGTGGGATTCCCAAATCATCTTTTCACGCTCTCTTGTAGGAACATAGAGATGGCCCAGATGGCCCAGATGGCACAATAGTCCATACTAAATGTGAAAATCGGTGACATTCATGCCTGTACCCAAGAGCTGATCGGTGGTGGTGAAGTCTGAATCTTGATGATAAAGTTGGGGCCACTTAGATGCCTCATGTCCGCAGGAATGGAGCATAGTGGTGAGTGCAACCATAGGAGGTCAACTGAGGTAGTCAGTGACATGATTTGAGATCCATGTATTATACTTGATGTTGAGATGGAATTTTTGCAGGTAGGTGGACCAATTTTGATGGCGGTCATTCTGCAATTTCCCCTATGTCTATATGAATTGCAGAGGCTTGTGATCAGTGTGGTTGATTGTCTCCTTTTCCAGAATGTAATGTTTCCATTGACGATAAGCTTGTAAAATGGAATACATTTCCTTGTCATAGGTGGGGTATTTTTGGACAGTATCTGAGAGTGTGTCACTATGGTATGCCACCGAATGATCATGCTGAGTGAGAACTACACCTACAACATAGTCATATGCATCAGTCTCAATATTGAACGGTTGCTGCAGATCAGATAAGGAGAGTACTGGAGATGAGCATAAGAGATTCATCAGATCATCGAATACTCATTGTTCTTCCTCCCCCCACACAAACGTTTCCCTGCCACCACCCTTGGTCACCTGGCTAAGGGCCCATGCAATATGGGAGAATCCCAACACGAATCGTCGGAAGAAGTTGGCTGGTCCGAAGAAGCTCCGAATCTTGGTTAGTGTGGTTGGGGCTAGCTGTAACACTCTTTCATACTATAATGCTCTGATACCAAACTGTAACGCCCCGATTCCGAGCCAGGCAGGTGCTACTTCTCGGAACAAAATCATTCTCATACTTGATTGATAGCATGAATTTAAATCAAATGAAACACATTTAAACTCAGAGTAACCATAAGAATTACTGCTATTATAAATAACCAATGACTTTAACATTAATTCGTATGCACAACAGAATACATGATAGATATAAATACACAAACATGCAGAAAAGTAATTAAAACATCATTTGGTACTTATCTTTGAAACGGTGGTAATTCCACCAACCAAGTGTAGGCCTTCCACAAACCTCCCAGCCTTAGACCACACTGCTCATCAAGCTCAATAGTGGGTCACCCCCGAGCTAAGACTAAGCTCCACCCCTAAGGCAAGGAATCCTAGGCTAGGCTGAGGTTACAGGGAAAACACACAGTCATAAGGAAGGATTTTCCTCCTAGGAACCACTCATACTCACTACCCACAGACTCTCCTTCCCCACATGCCTGTTCCACCCCAGGAGTATACACCTTCTCTGTCACCTAGACAGTCCTTCGGCTACTAACCTCCCTTGCCTTGGGTTTCAACAACAAACCAGACCAGAAGTCTCTGAGCTCTGTGGAAGCTACAGGGTTCTTTCCAGGAGTTCTCTCCTTCCTCTACGCACTCTCTCACCTGGAGAGAGTCTCTCATAGGCCCAACAACCTATTCTTCCAACTTCACCACCTCTCTCACCTAGAGAGAGTGTTGTACTAACTAGCCAACAAGCCACACACAGTCCATCACTGCATGGCCAAAACAACCAATGGGGAAAACAAACACGAGCTTTCCAAATAGGCTCAGTAATGACAGGATGGTCTCATGGTTATGGATTTTGGACAGAGACTCCACACACAGGCTTGATCTGCTCAGACAGAGGATGCATAAGCTTTTTCAGAAATCAACACAAAGACTTCATCCCTCTCGGTTTCAGAATGGCATGAGGTCTCTTGCAGGGGTCGGACAGGACATACAGTTTAGAAGATGCACAGGGAGTCTTCCAGAGGTCAGATGGGTTCACGCCCAGGCAGTCGAGGGTCGAATGGTGGAGGAACCCCCCAACATGGCTGATCTCAGATGCTTTATTTGCATGCGCTTGGGTTGACACTTGTCACCCATGCTACTGTGTGTGTTCCATCCATTTGGAAGTTACTTGTCCTTCCAAAAGAACTTAGGATAAAGCATATTATTCACATTCTTTTTGGAATAATATTAAAATATTATTTCCAAGGCTTAAGCCCTTAGGCTTAGCCCTTAGGCTCAACACTTAGTCCCTCTTCCCACCTTCTAGCCCCTAATCCCTTGCCCACTCTGTGGAAGCTTAGTCCCCCATCACTCATTCATCGTGGTTAATCTGCACACGACGATTTTTATATTTTATTAATGTTTTGCATTGATACATGTACAAAATCAGGCTCTTGGCCTTCAACACTTAGGCTCTCTAGCCTAATAATCACATAAGCCCACGAGCTTATATTAACTTGGCTCACCAGCCTATAAAAAACATAATTACAATTCATTTCATAATCATGATTTACAGTGGGGCTAGGCCTTAGGGACATTACAATCCCCCTCCCCTTATTTCTACACTGTCCTTAGTGCAACTTTACACTGTCTCTGCAAGATTTTCAAAATTTTCAAAAAGATGTGGGTACTCTACCCGCATAATATCTTCATGCTCCTATGTCGCATCCTCAGGACCGTACCAGGTCCACTGGACCTTTACAAGCCCTATAGCTTGATTCCGGAGCTATTTGTTTTTCCTGTTCAATATGCACATAGGATGCACTTGCAAGACACCTTCTGGTTCCACCTGAACCACATTCCAGTCAATAACATGATTAGCATCAGGTATATATTTATTAAGCAATGAAACATGAAACACATTATGTACAGTCATAGATGCAGGTAATGCAAGCTTATATGCAACTGGCCCAATCCTTTCTAGGATTTAAAATGGCCCACAAAATCTTGTTACTAACTTGGTGCAACTTCCCAGCTTCAGGGAACTACTGTTAGTTTTCACTTTCAGGAAAACATGATCACCCACTTTGAATTCTTGGTGGGTTCTGTTCTTATTAGCATAACTTTTCTGCCTTTCCTGGACATTTTTCAAATTCTGTTTAATTTTTATCATTTGGTCCTCCATCTCCTTGAGCAACTCTGGCCCAACTACTGCTCTATCAGCTGGATTATCCCAGCTCACTGGAGTGTTGCACTTTCTTCCATAAAGTGCTTCAAATGGGCTCATCTTCAACGATGCATGATACCCATTATTGTAGGAGAATTCTACCAGATGCAGGTAGTCTTCCCATCTTGATGGTTTTTCCATCACATACATTCTCAGCATGTCTTCTATTACTTTGTTCATCCTCTCTATCTGTCCATCAGACTCGGGATGATACACTGTACTAAAATTCAGATTCATTTCGAATCCTTTGAACAGTCCTTTCCAAACATTTGAGGTGAATTTTGGGTCCTTATCAGACACAATCATTTTAGGAATTCCGTGCAAGCGTGCCACTTCTTTTAAGAAGATATCAGCAACATATGTTGCCTTGTGAGTGGTTTTCAGTGGAATAAAATGGGCATTTTTTTTAAAGCTTGTCCACCACAACCATGATCAAATCATGCTGCTTGCTTGTTCTGGGTAATCCTGTAATAAAATCCATGGTCACCACTTCCCACTTCCACTCAGGAATGGGCAAAGGCTGCAACAACCCTGCTGGGTGCCTATGCTCATCCTTAACTTTCTGGCACTCGATACATCTGGCAATGTATTCAGTGATCTCTCTCTTCATACCCGGCCAAAAGTAATGGCTTTTGACTACTGCCACAGTCTTCTAATATCCAGGGTGTCCAACATATGTCACGTTATGCATTTCTTTTAGAATCGCAAGTTTCAATTCCTGGACATTGGGTATATACAGTCTGTCTTTATACAAGAGTAATCCATCAGCTTCCAAGGTGTAAATTTCCTTTTTATGTGGTCTCTCACGCTGTTGTAGCTTTGCTACTAAGTCTCTGTACTGCAAATCAAAATTTGCAGCTTCCAAAATTCTACCCTTGATATTAGTCCTGTACATGCTAATGGCTGTAGCATGTAATTCATGCACTTTTCTAATGAGTGAATCAACCACCTTGTTTTCGTTTCCCTTGATATGCTTGATATCAAAGTCATATTCGCACAGAAACTCCAACCGCCTACTTTGTCTAGTGTTTAAAGTCGGATAATCAAACAAATATTTCAGGTCGTTGTGGTTTGTTCTCAATTCGAATCTCCTTCCCATGAGGTAATGTCTCCATTTCCTCAGAGCATGGACGATTTCTACCAACTCCAAATCATGAGTGGCATAATTCTTTTCATGCTATTTCAGCTTCCTAGACTCATAACAGATTACAAATCCATATTGACTGAGAACTCCTCCCAACCCTTCCTTACACGCATCTGTTCACACCATGAAATCCATATTTGGATCTGCAATCCTCAAGATTGGAGAATTGGTTAACAGTTTCTTCAATCCCTGGAAACTGTTCTCACACTCTTCAGTCCATTGAAACTTTTTCTCCTTCCTTTGCAAAGAAGTGATGGGATGAGCTATCTTTGAGAACCCTACTATAAATATTCTGTAGTATCCCGCCAGACCCATAAAGGAACTGACTTCCACCACATTCCTTGGTGATGACCATTCTTGGATGGCCTCAACCTTATCAAGATCCACAATGATCCCTTCTTCTGAAATAATGTGCCCCATGTAATGGATCGGCCTTTGGTAAAATGAGCATTTGTTCAATTTGGCATACAGTTGGTGTCCTCTCAACACTTGCAGCACCAATCTCAGGTGTTGTTCATGTTCTTCCTCTGACTTGGAATACACCAAGATGTCATCTAGGAAGACTATGACAAACTTGTCTAAATAGTCCATGAATACACCATTCATCAAGCACATACAAACAACAGGTGCATTTGATAGTCCAAACGGCACCACTGTGAATTCATAATGACCATACCTTGTTCTAAAGGTGGTCTTGTTGATGTTCTCATCCTTTATTCTTACCTGGTGATATCCTGATCTGAGATATATCTTTGAAAATATTTTCACACCCTTCAACTAATCGAAAAGATCATCGATCCTCGACAGTGGATACTTGTTCTTGACAGTTACCTTGTTCAACTGCCGAAAATCAATGCACAACCTCAACGTCCCATACTTCTTCTTCAAGAATAGGATCGAGGCACCGGGGCACCCCAAGGTGACACACTAGGGTGAATGTACCCCTTCTTTAGAATCTCTTCAAGCTGCAATTGCAACTCTTTCAGCTTTGGCGTACTCATTCTATAAGGAGCTTTCGAAACTGGAGCTGCTCCAGGCATCAAACTTATAGAAAAATCAACATCTCTCTTCGGAGGTAGTCCAGGTACCTCCTGAAATACGTCCTTGAACTCTGTGAGTACCTCATGGTCTCCAATATTTGAGACTTCATCTCTGGATGCTTCCTCCAGACGGGTTGCAAATAATTGACAACCTTTCCTGTAACACTTCTTCAGTTGCATGGATGAGATTTCTCTAACAGCCACAACTCTAGGAATTCCTTGGACTTTTTTCCGATTTCCATCCTCATCCAGGCATGTAAACCTCTTGTTATGATAGTCCAGAAGGGCATGGTGCTTGTCCAACTAGTCCATCCCAATTAAGCAGTCGTAAGAACCTAAAGGAAGAATATTCAATTCAACCTTCATGCTCAATCCATTCATGTCTACAGAACAAGACTTAATCAACTTAGTGACCTTCCTCTTGGTTCCTGTAGCCAACTGCACTAACCAAGACTTTTCATGTTTTCTTCTTGATAAATGAAAAATTTCCACCACCCTAGAGTCTACATAACTATGGCTAGCCCCTGAATCGATTAAAATACTAAATGGTCGGTTGTTAATCATACCTTCCACTTCAATCATGTGTGATTGAAATTTTGCTTGCTTGTTGTCCAGGATTGCATAGATCCTTGGCATTCTGCTACCCATATCCTCCACTATTTCAGCTTGTTGAACATTATGAATGGTTCTCACTTTATATTTTTTGTGGGGGCAGTCTCGGTACCTATGGTTTCCTTTACAGTCCCAACACTCCATAGGTGGCGGTCTAGGCATTTGTTCATCCACTTCAGCATTCCTGGGCTCCCTAAAGGTTGGCTATCCTTAAGGGTTGTTTTTGAAAAAGGGAGGCTTGTTTCCCTTCAGCCTCTGCTCTTTCCTAAACTTCTTCTGATCATCCCAAGACTTCCAAAAAGTAGGCCTTTCTCTTTGATGTTCATACAAGCATTTTGCCCTTCTCATTGTTTCTTCCATAGTCTTGGGATCATCATACTAGATTTTGTCACTAATGGAAGGTGGCAGTCCACTAAGATATCTTTGAATCATGATAGCCTCATCTTTGATGAATGGAACATACTTCAGTAGTTCCAAAAACCTTCGTTCGTATTCATCGATGGTCATGCTGCCCAGCCTAAGTTCAAAGAGCTCCTTCATATTTCTGTCATAATATATTTTGGTCAAGTATTTCTTCTTGAAATACCTCTTGAACTCCTTCCAAGTGATATCTTTCTCCCTAATGTGTTGCACCTGCACAAATTGATCCCACCACATGGATGATTTTCCTTTCAATTGATACATCGCAATTCTTCCTTCTACATGAGAGGAATAATTCTACAGTTGGAAATATTTCCTCATGCCAAGCAACCATGTTTCGGCATCTTCCTCCTTCTTATGTTCTCCATCAAATGTAGGAGGCTTAATCTTATTCATCTCCCCTTTCAATTCACCCATCCCAAATCTCCTATGCTTTCTGGTAGGAGATGGGCTTGAACTACTATGTGCTTCCTTACCAGAATGCTTTGGGGAACGACGATGATGTCTGCTACCACTCCTCAATCTTCTTCTCCTCTCAGGGGTCCTGACACTTATTGATCTTATTTAAATCTCAGGGGTCCTGTGACTCTCTCTCTTGCTTGAGTCACTCCCCTTCTCTAATTTCCTTTCTATTCTTTCCAGCCTCTTCAACATCTTTAAGTTGAATTCACCCTGCTGATCCCTGACCTTCATGAGCTTTCGGCTATCAGCTCAGCAAGACTGGGAATCTTTCTACAATCTTTCAATGAGTTTCATCATATGTACTTCCTTATCCATCTCTTTTCCATGCCCATTAGAGTTTGATCCTTCGATTCCTAAGTTGACATCCCTTCCTACCCTTTCATCCTCTGTTTCAGAGGCAATCTACAGCTCTTCCAATTCCATACTCGGCGTCAGTTTTTGGCTGTCCTGACACTCGTTGAACTCTGCACACACAACGTGCAGTCAACCGGAGTTTTTCAGGCCTTATCCTTTAACAAAATCACAATATTCATAAACCAACGTGAGTGAGAAAACGTTTTGACTTCACAAAGTTTTCTGAGCTCTAACAACTTTGCAAATTTCAGGACTTTGGGACTTCGAGTTTTGGGGTTTTGGTCCATGAGGCTTTCACACTCACTTTTGGGACTTCTAGCTTCAGGGTCTCGGTCCATGAGACTCTCAACCCCTTGTCACTCCAACTCCCGAATTCTGAAATTCTGATTTACTTTACTCTCCGGGCCCACAGTACAGCTGTCGCCCTTAATCATGGTGGTGCATGGCATGTTTAGGAAGGTTCACGTCACCTTCAGAGATGTCATTGGGTCCCACCATTCTCACTTGTCTTCTCGACTCACTGGCATGTGGTGCACACCCATGTGTCCACGTCCATTCCAAGGCAATCCAATGGTTAGACTTCTCTCAGATCTACGACGTAGATCTTTTCAGCGTTTGGGATTTCAAGCATCAGGAGTTCATGCATCCACACATCTCAAACTTTCGTTTGTTGAAATTCTGATATTACGGTCTATTCTTCCACTTGATCCAACGGTCACTTACGATCTACGGTGTAGATCATTTCGGAATTTTGTGTATCGCGATTTCTGCGTTCCTATGCAACTCAAAAGGGTTTTTAAACCCTGCGCACGTTTTACAGTTCTGACGGTCATGAGGGTATACCTTCCCTCCCGAACAGATCCTAAGGCTCCAACACTTCTGGTGTGGAGTCCTCTCTCCCTCTGTCCAGATGCCACCTCGCCTGTGGTTTCATAACACCACTTGTAATGATCCCAAGCCAATTTTTTCACTTGAATCACTAACTACCATTGATTTGTTGTTGTGCAGGTGTGTATTGAGTTATCCAGTTTTTCAGTGCATTCATACAAGATTCATTCAACACATGAAGATCACATTACATTCAAGATATAAAAGCACAAGCAAGATTTGACCTTTTATTATGAGCAATATGAAAACCAATACAATAGATAGCCGATCTGGAATAATCCTCAGATGGCTTGGAAGAAAATAGATATGAGCTGCTACAATATGCTCTGCTGATACAAAATAAGCCTCCGAAGGATGGATAAGAAATGAATATCACTACAAACTGTCAAACCGTCCAGCTGAAGTGTGCCACGCTCCCATAGAAGACCGAAACCCTCAATAAATCGATCCCACTGAAGGAAGACTCCAAATGAGTCCAAACTCGACAAGGTGATAGATCAGAATGATGGGATTCCCCTCCTGAAAACTCAAGTTGAACGTCCAAGGAAAAATCCTCCAATTTATGAATCTTCTACTGAAGTTGCGCCCTCCTTGATGCCTGAAACCCTAGGTGATTCAGACCTGACAAGGAAAGCCTCCAAATGCCCTGAAACTCTCCAAGAATGTAGATCAGGCTATGTGAACCCTGTAGGAGAAGTTTCAAACTCAGATTCTAAGTGTATCCTTCTAGATCTGAGTTTTACTGAATCACAGGACATCCCCTTTACCTCCAAGACATCCCAATATGCAGATAAATATATGATGATGATAACCCTCTAGAAAAGCCCTCAAATTGATGGTCTTTCCCCTGCAAACAAAACCCAAGTGTCGGAATGGCCACAGGCCCTCTGGATAATTTGGATTGAACCTCCCTCTAGATGATGGTGCGCCCCTGCCGGAATCACAAGAATAGTACGGCCTGCTAACTTCTGAAGCGCTAGATGGAGATGGATTGAGAATAGAATGGTGTGGAGGGGTATTTCATCCCCGAGACCAAGCTGTGGAACAAGGTGAGTGGATATTTCACCACTAAGTTTCTTAGAAGGGTTTGTACAACAAAACCCCCAAACTGAATGCTCAAGAGAAATAGGAAACACTAAACCAAAACCACAATGACTAATAGGTGTGCCCCAACCTCTTACTTATACTTTTCCTTCTAATTCTCTATTGAGTTAGGTTAACTCCCAAGGTTAATCTTCTATTCTTTTGTTGAGTTATCTTTTACTCCTTTATCCCTTTCCTTTCTTAAGTCAACTTAAAAATATAACTTTAGGCTCGTTGACTTCCCCCCTCAGTGTGAGACTATGACCTAGTGAGGGTGCCCAGGCCAATGAGTCTCCTCATCACCTCTGTAAGAGGTGGGGGACATTACAGTCTAAAAAGAAGCAGCTATATGGTGGGAAGAACAGAGAAACCCCACACCCATTAGGAGCACGCAACCTTTCCACAGTTGCAAGGGGCTGTGGGAACCAGATCATAGGTGCAGGGGTAAGGATTAGGAATGCATTATTGAGGCATGTCATGACAATGATGATGAGGTGTGTGAGGATGGAGCGATAGATGTGGATTCAAAGTAGTCAAATGATGACAGTGACTCTTGCACAGAGGCTAGTGATAGTGACTCTACCTCAGAGGATAGTGATGATGACTCTTGCATAGAGGCTATGGGTGATTGCATGCTTGAGGAGGATGATGACCCTTGTGTAGTGGATAGGCAGTTGGATGGATAGGATGATAGCACTAGTGTCTCAACAGACATATCACATACCCTTGATGTCTTTACGCCTCAACAGAGTGGTGACACTAGTGAGGAGTCACACGTGTTAGCACCTAGAGATGATGAGCTTCCTATGGGGGATGTGACACATCTGTCACCTGTTTAGACACCCATGATATCCATGTCACATGAGGAGATCAGTGGTATGTTAAGTATGATGGATGAGCTTAGTGTGAAGGATGCACACCATGGACAGGTAGACCCATAGATCTAGGAGGAGGTACAGGGAGTACAGACAGGGGACCTTACACATATAGATCAGCCTGAGGAGATTGAGTCACAGCTATTGGAGACTCCATTAGTTGAGTAGATTGCAGAGACTGACAGGTTGATGGAGAACTTACTTACAGTATCGGTTTGCATGGATGAGGATGCACTTTTTAGCAGTCAGTATGACCATAACACATGTATGGATATAGCTCTATGGGATCCAGGTGCAGATGATAGTAGCAGGTTGAGTGCACAGAAGGATACAATTGCTCATAGAGGATACAATGTGATTCAGGGGGAGATAACATCTAGTGATGGGATGTATTTGCATACAGGAGTACCCAACAACACAATAGGCAGTGGATAGTTCATCACATCATCTTATGCAGAGGGTGTTTTTGGGGATTCTAGAGTTGGCACTAGCAGGACTGACACTAGCAGTGAGGGGTCTAAGATGGCACCTCAGTATGACCATGATCAGGAGTCACACCACTTAGCATCATAGTTGAGAGTTAGTGAGGCTATGA